>CM060955.1:22086992-22284492 GCA_030765055.1 Mantis religiosa | reverse complement strand
TTATGCCATAATGTAAAGGCTTAAACATTTTTTGTTATAAATAACACTGCTATTCTTGCATCCTGTTAATCCCAACAACAAAAAATATACTCAATACGAGTTTCAATGAACCATGCCCAAAATTAAGATGGAAGTGTGCTCATTGCTGTCCCTCAATGTTGATTAATCTTTTAGATATCCTCAGCTTTTAGTGCATGTGGTTTAAAACTTGAAGACAGCATTTTTGATTACAACTAAAAATCAAATGCAGTAACCACCTCAAGTACGGCTGAAGCTTTGGCAGCATTAACAAAAAATATACTATTAATCCAGTAAAGCTCAGATGAGCTGAAGGGACAGTGAGATATAGATAAAGTTAAGAACTTGTTGACATCCAGTTATCTTACCTTGAAGATTCTGCATGAGGAAAATCATCACCAGTTCCAGTCAAGGAGCCAGGTTCCTGAAATACAAAAACACACCTTTCATTTGCAAACTCCAAGTTAGGAAAAGAAATCTTTTTCTTTTTTCTTTTTTTTTTTCTTTTGTTTACTTACACTTTATTTATGTCACATCATGATAAATATGCAGTGCACTTAAATTTCTGTATTACTGTGTTACAATTTTTTTTTTAATTTACGTTCTCCAATCTTAAGTCATATCAGACGCTGATTGAATTGGGTCATTCATCTTTCAGGATAAGGGAAAACCCCGGAAAAATCCTTATCCAGGTAACTCACCCTGACCGAGATTCGAATTTGGGACCTCTTGAACGTGAGGCAGACACGCTATCATTCACGCTACCGAGGTGGGCTGTTACAATTTGTTTTAGATTTGTTTACAGAGATCAACATTATTACAAATAATATACAACTGTTTTACAATACAGAGAATTTTCAAGTGTTTGTGTTACGTTTTAGAGGACATTAACTTCTATTCTCTCTTAGTATCTCTTGCATTCTTCTATGATGTGTTTGACAGTTATGATGTTATAACTGCTGTACATAGAATGTGAAATTTTACTGATACGGTTAGAATTGAAGCGGTTTTCCTTGGGATGGATTATGAGATGATCTCCCTGTGACTTATCTTGAAGCCCCAGGTTGGGAACCCATCTTGTAGCGGATTTCGTTGTGATGGATTATGATGCGATGGTGGTGGATGCAGATTAATCTCACCTTTGGAGACAATTTTGAATAAATCTAAGAGTTTCTCCTGCAACTTTGGATAATTAGGTGCATCTATACTTGTTGAGCGATGAGAACTTTTTCTTTCCCATGATCACGTTAACAGGGCTGATAAAGATAGTATTGCTATCTTTAAAGAATGAATAATACTTTTGTCGTTCAAAGATGGAATTTTAATTCCCCATAAACATTTTTCAATTCTTTGAAACAATCATAAATATTATTAATGTAGTCTTTTTACAACCAGCGGTAGTTTCCACAGTGAACTATATTTTTTTTTTCGTACACGCCACTTATGCATTTTTGATGCATACACAAAATTATTTCTGCACACACTCAGATAGACAACTATACGTCTTACTCCTAATACTTTCAGAAACAAGAGAACAAAATCTTTTTGATATATTCAACAACTCACCATGATCCATTGCCATGGTTACACCATTACCTACTTTATATCACTTCTTTATTTTATTATAAATAATATCTTTGATAGAGTCAACATGAAAAATTCAATGCCATGGCCAGGATTTGAACCACAGATCTCCTGGTTTCCATCCAGTCGCTCTAACCCTTGAGCTACCATGGCCAATGTGCCGTCCTGACATTAAATTCTCCATTTAACTCGTATATTACTCCAGTAAACCACTAGGAGCTCTCACATTCGAGATACACTGTTTGTGGCAACTTACTATCGCAAGTACTTAAGAAAAATTCAATGCCATGGCCGGGATTTGAACCACGGATCTCCTGGTTTCTGTCCAGTTGCTCTAACCCTTGAGCTACCATGGCCAACGTGCCATCCTGACATTAAATTCTCCATTTGATTTGTATATTTCCCCATGCCACGGCACTGAATTTTTCATGTTGACTCTATCAAAAACTTTAACCTATATATGGCTAGTGTGGAGAAATGACTAATTTCCATCAATTAACTAAAAGAATAAGAGTTAAATGATGAAGCCTGGGACTCAAGTACTTACTGGGGAAATATACGAGTCCCTCAGTCGCCAAGGTCATTGCTGGATTAGAGGATTGGATATTAATACTATCTAAGTTGCACTTTCAATCTAAACTAATATTAAAAATGAAAATGTATGGTAATAACAAATGCTTTGACATTTATCCATAGATAATGAAAGCAGGGACACTGGACAGTAAATGACATCTGCCTGGAATGTGTAGAAGTTCAGGTACAACTGCTGTTCCACACACTTCTGCAGACAGAGATGAGATGTAGAAGGAAGGCTGTGTGGCACATATTAATATTATTAATAATAATAATAATAATAATAATAATAATAATAATAATAATAATAATAATAATAATAATAATAATAATAATAATAATAATAATAATAATAATAATAATAATATTTATTGAGGTACTAAGCTTTTACAATTTTTTGGTCTGCCCTCTGTTTTGGCCCAGGCCACTGCTACACAGGACAGTCCATTAAGTTTATTTACAGATGTTACAATATGTGTTATTACAGAATAGTCACTTATTATTCCTTCTCTCTTTTTACAGTCCATATCCACCTGTTTTTTACCTAACTTAAAAACTGACCTATGTTTTTATAATTTTTACTTAAAACCTTGATTAAGCTGATTCTCCTATTCATTTTTGATATTTGACATTCTTTCCTCCACATCTCTGTTTCCTTACAATCAAACAGTATATGTTCTATATACTCTTTGTCCCCACACAATGGGCACTCATCTTGCAGGTATCTATTTCTTTGACTTCTTAATCTCCATATCCCGTCTCTTAACCATGCTAACCCCTTTCTTTCTTCACTGTTAGTGCTATCTATATACCTCTCCCTCCCCCAGCTATTTTTCAATGGAATATAGAAAACAAGTGATCTCTTCTCTGCTATTTGAGTGTGGCACATATTAATCCTCAAGGTAGCTCCTAACAATCTGCTGCAATATCCCCACATATTTAAAGCAATGTAAAATAAATATAAGGAAAAAGAACAGTAACACTAGATTCATAATTTCATTAAATAAAAACACTGTTCATGAGCATTCATTTCTTACACTACCATCCAAATTCCATCTGGAGTGGAAATTAATGCTTTTGTTAATTCCAGCCTAAAATGCATTAATTTTTACTGGGTATTTGAATGGTTCTTACATCAAATATGTATCTGAACCCCAGTTTAAAACTTAAAGATCTAAAAAGTACATCTTGCATTTTGGAGTCCATTTTCTGGTTTTAAAACATGTTCAGTACCCATTCATTAGCTGAATGCAAAGATTTATGTTGTCACGAGGCATTGTTTTGCCGCTTGTAAGCGAACACCGAGAGAGGGAAAGAGAAGCGGGGAGTGAAAGAGACAGATAGCGCCCAAGTCATGCCCAGAGAGAGAGACAGAGCAGTTCTAGGGTGTTCTCGCTACTTCACAAAAGATCGTGCTAGTCTGTGAAGCTTTGTGAGCTGTCAAGAAACTTTGCCAAACTGTGAGAAACAGCTGCTCGTGTATAAATAAAAGAGAGGCGAGCTGGGCCAGGGAGTCAGTCGAGACCTGTTAATGATGCAGTGTGGACTTGTGACAGAAGGACTTGAAGATTGCGTCATGTGTGTTTACATCATTCTGCTGATATCAGAGTTGTACAAGTGTATTTTTACTTGAAATAAAGAGCAGTTTGAATTTCTGCAAACTAGACAATATCAACCATGCATTAATTGTAACTGCAAATGACAAATGGACACTCATCCTCAATATAAATCTTCATTTACGAGCATCTTTTTACCAACTTGCAGATGAATTCCATTGCATGTGAAGATAAAGTTAATCTTTTGTTATTTTGACACTTGATAATAACCTTGTTGTCACTTCTGATATATTCTATCTTTTTAATTTAGTAATGATAATCTTTGCACTTAATCTCTTTCATACAATTAGTCTTTACAGTTCCTGTTCCTCCCATTCCTATTACTGCTACAGAGTGGGATGGCTAAGGTAGTTTCGTCTGTGGCCCATATTCGATTCCCGTGGTCCGCCTACCAGACCGATGGTTTTTTTTCAGGAATTTTCCAAGGTTGCCAGGCGTGCTGGGTAGGTTAATTACATCCCCAAAATTCCTGTACCTCCATTTCATCTCCATTATCATTTCACATCACCTCTCACCTGGTAGTCTCTTTCTGAGTAGAAGTATCAGAGGGTATTTCAGCACTGCATGACAGGACAATATGCTCTTGGTAAAACTTCCTCCTCTGGTAGGATGATCTCCAGTTTCCAAACCTGGTCTGGTAGGGCCATTTCCAGACCACAGTAGGGTAGGATGCTAATAGTCCTGGTAAAGTGTAGGGACCCTGCCCTCTGCACTGCCATGGTTCCTTGGGATAGCCATCCTCTGTTTCCTCTTGCCTCATCCTTTCTCCCAGAGTGACCCACTTGGCAGCATAGGTACAGTAGACCAAATTTGGACTTCTGTACTGAATCCCCTCCATTGCGTAGTCCTGTCCTGTCCTATTTCTGCTAATTTCTCAAGAAGTGGCAAAGTTCTGAAATAATGTTAAAAAAAAAAATGAAGCTTTGTCTGTATCAATCATACTGGAGAGTCTTAGACCCAGCTCAGTATTTACCAAAGGATTGCTTGGTCCTTTAAATATTTCAAAATTGAGAACAATCCCAGATGATGTAACAAAGGTTTTGAGATCCACATGTCACGGTTTATTTTTCACTCATTGTTTCCCTCCACAGTATTCAGTGAAAGGGATTCCTTGTTGATAACTGGAATTTGTAATACTATCCCCAAGCAAGTTCAAACATCCCCTTCTAATAGTGTGAATCACTGGCTTTATTTTCCACATTTTGTTGATATGGTCTGATTTTTTAATTATTTTTATATTTTATTTACATCTTTCAACATTGAGTCATATCAGACGATGAGTGAAATGATTCTCAAATGAGTCCAGGACCATAGAGCTTAGGGTTATCTGACATTCATCATTGAGGATAGGGGAAACCTCCGGAAAAAACTTTTATCAAAATAACTCACCCTGACTGAGATTCAAACTCTGGACCTCTTGAGCGTGAGCTCTTGTTCTTCACTGGAACAAAATTTCTCTGCTCCCATTGCCTCTTTGGATAGTACAAACATGTGATGCTCACTCTGAGCAAGGTATGGTGAATGTAGCACATGTATAAGAGTATCAAAAAGCAGAGTATCAACGGCTACAACTTGTAAACCTTATTATGAATAATGTGATGTGCTAAGCCATAACTAATGTTCAGATTTGTGACTATTTCATCCAGGGTCACACAGTGATTTTTGATCACAATGGCTTCAAAAGCTGCAGTAGACTCTAATATCTGTTTCATATAACCTTGCCCGGCTGAAATGTATCACTCCGCGTTCAACAGCCCTCCCCCTTGCCCTAATTGGCTAATGCTTTCGCGTCATAGGCCATAGGCGGTGCCTTCCCGTCACATTTCGTAATAATTGCCGGGAAGATAAATAAAATCATACAAATAAGGATATGAAGGCATGCAAAAATACAAGTTTATAATGAACTGAGCAAATTGAAACACAATGACTGAGCAATGAAACTGAAAGAGTTTATAATGAAAGGCCTTTGGCCTTTTCCACTGAGATTTTTAAACCAGAACACATACCTTTCAAAAATGCTTGTCTTTCAGTCTTAAAAGTCGTGTCACACCATACTTTTCGTGTGTTCTTCGTGTATATTTAGCGATTTGTATCTCGGTACAGTGTGGTTGTCCTTAAAATAGCGTCTTCGCCACACAGCAATATCGCCTCTGTCTTTTAGCACATTTTTCTTGCCTCTTTTTTCATTCACAAATCCCAGCTGTATAAGCAATCTCCTGAAATTTGGTAAATCTGTATCCTCATTTACAGCAGACGAAATGTTACTTATGTTAGGGAGTTCGTTTCTAAAGAAAAACTACACACATGACGACGCACAACACTTTTCACGTATTTTCTCCGAGCACGCACTTTTGTTTATTCCTGCTTTTGCCTGGAGTGGTAAGTTTTCCTGTTTCCTCAATTTCATGTCGCGATGTTCCTACGGATCTAACACTCACACCTGTAAGTTCGGAGCACAACTGTTCGACTTCCCTCACTGACAAAGACGGATTCTTCTCTGTGAGTGCATTAAACACATGCAACACAATTCTTTTTTCACCGCTTTGTAATGGCTTACCCTTACGATGCTTCAGCGAAAAACTGGCGGTAGACTCTGCCATTATACATATAATAAGTACATGTGCAATAAACGATGGATAAAATAACGTATCTCTCGAACGGGCACAGTACACCTTCTAATGACAATACATGACTAATCCAGTTCAGAACAAGGTCAGTGATAAAACTCATATAAACAAATATGTGTAATTCACTACCGCTAAAGCACGTGCTCTTGTGTAATCAGAAAGGCAGGCCTAGATGCAAAGGAACCTCCTCTTTACTTTGTTTAAGAATTAACATGCATTTCAGATAAAGTAACTCTGTTGCGTAATATATTTAATTGAAACAGTTATGAAAGTAAATATTTGACAATTCTCTTTCAACATATAAAGATATATCACCATGTTAAATAGCAAACTAATTTTTACCGCAAAACAGTCTCTACCAAACAGCAGCCAATGAGAGGAGATGAGGTCACGTGACCGTTAAGAGATTACCGGGCAAGCTTACGTGAAACAAGGTATAGTGTCCAATGTGGTGACCTGGAGACAAAGCCTCTGGTACAGAAGTCACAACATTTCACAACATTTTACTCCACTCATATACTTGTTGCAATGAAGATATGCATTACAATACTGAAAATCATTCACACATGGATTTTAATAGGTTTGTTACCTTCACTGCTCAGAAAAAGTATGGGAGAACTATGTTTTTCCTTGGTGTACATCTTAAGTAGGGCAGCCATTTTGAACCGGCATTAAAGAATTTATTAAACACAATGTGTAGAGTTAGGTTTTTACCAGTTTTTCATTAACTTATTTAATGGTAGAGTTCTGCTTTCACATTTCACTAAATGATACTTGGCGCATGGCTTGTTGCAGTTCTTATAGACACAATCTTCCCTGGGTTCGTAGAATGAGACGTTCTGGCAGATTCTCCTGTGGAAACCATGAGCGGCAAAATGTGTATAAATGAAATTCATTGCTTCGGTGTCCATTATTTCTTTTGGAAAGTCGACAGCTTTCTTCCATTTCTCCTCTAGGATGATTGTATATGCTGATATTTCCAGTAGTCCAAAGGTGAATCATATATTTGACGAAGAAGTGTTTGCGTTAGTTTGTAAGCATAGCTGTTTCTTGTAATTTTATACTGAGAGTGTTTGTTTAAGGCATCTCACTTTCATGTTCTCCAGCCTGTCAAGTAGGGCCATATTAATTGGAAGCCATATACTTGAAGAGTTTTATCACAGTTGTCAGGAATAGGCTTGTAGCTTAGGAATGTTGTATGTGGCTTTTGCTGCAGCCTTCCTGTGCTCCTATATCTGGAAGGAAAACAATGGTTCCAGTTGTTTGTAGCCCAACCCCCTTGTTATTTTTCCCTATTTTTTGAACTGGTATTATGATCACATTCACTCATCTTCAGTATTCTGCCACCTAATGGTATTCCTTACATGATCGATAACATAACTGCCAAATTACAGAACATGACATGAAATGTCAATATTTATTTAAATATATACAAATATAATAATTTGTAACTAAAAACTTCACTTATCTTATAAGAAATGTTGACCGTTTTCTTACAAATTGGCAAGGATTGCGATTTCGTGAATTCTTCATGTTGTCAGCTTGAAACATAACTTGCCAATTTGTAAGAAAACGGTCAACATTTCTTATAAGATAAGTGAAGTATTTAGTTACAAATTATTATATTTGTATATATTTATTTGCTTCACTGTTAATAGCTTCATATTTTACGTATTTTTTAATTAAATGTTTAAGGTTTTCATTTGACCTTCCCTCATATATAAAACAGGACCAGTTTTGCAAAGCAACCATTCACAGCTTGTTTGTACTGTTCTGACACACCCACCCACCCTCCAAAGGTGCACCTTATCACCTAAAATGTTCATATACTCTTTGGTTGTAATATGGCCTTTGAGAGTAATGATGGGACCAGGTAGAATACCATGATATGGCTGCCAACACCATCACACGTTCCCCTTAATGCTTAACCGTTGGAACTAAGCAATCAGGTTTGTAGGCTTCTTTTGAAGTTCTACAGATGTAATTCTGGCCTGATGTTGGAAATAACATAAATTTAAGTTAATTGATGGAAACAAATCGTTCCTTCACACTAGCCATGTATAGGCTAAGGTTTAGATAGTCAAAAAAAATTCAATGCCATGGCCAGGATTTGAACCATGGATCTATTCGAGATCAGAAGATCCGTGGTTCAAATCCCGGCCATGGCATGGAATTTTTCAGTTTGACTCTATTCAATAACAAATGTTGACTCATTGGACCATATGACTTGTTTCCACAGATCAGCCATCCAGGATTTATGCTCTGACACCAATATTTACACTTCTTTGGTTTTAGTCTTAATGGTTTAGGTATAGCAGCTCCGCTCATCCATGAATACCCGTTTTATGGAGTTCTTGGTTGTCAGTGTCTTTAGATACAGGGTCTAGAAGATTACTATTAAAGTCTGCAGTACCTTAGCTGCTGTAGTTTTGTGTTATTTTGAACACAATTCTTGTTAGTGTATAACAATCTCTGTCATTTAGTTTTCATTTTCTCCCACTATTACTTTTATATGATGATGACTTTCCATATTATGTATAGACTACCATGACTGTTGAAATAGCTGCCCTTGAAACATTAAAAAAGTTGGCTGTCTTGGTTACTGTTGTTCCAGTAACAATCTGCCCTTTTTGGAACTTTAAGTCTTTTCATTGCAAGTCTACCTGTGCCTCTGAATGCAAATACCAGAGTGCATTATTTATAAACAACTGGTACTGATGCCTGATCAGTAATGAACAGGCAGTCAACAGCAACACATGTCTTACTGTTGACCGTCAAACACAACCATTCCTTTACTACCACTGTTCACATTATTTTGCCTAAATATATACATTATCAAAGATAAATTAAGTTTAGTCACTAATTACACTACCCAGCATGATTTGATGAAACTTGTATTTATTTGACTCTCACAAAACATAGTGGAATAGACATGTGGTAGACTGTATACACCACATCACTATATTTTCTCTATGATACTTCCAAAATTATCTTAATTTGTTTAGAGCTTTTTATTCCTATATCTCTTATTTTGGAGTACCTAAGAAAACCTGACGTGATATGTAGAAAAGAATAACGGATTTGTGTCCAGCGACCCAAAATTAGTCAAGATCACGTCACATCCCTTGCCACAAGAAAAAGGATTCAAAATACTGAGTAGTGTTATCTAATTATTACCATTTATTGAATTCTATACAATGTTTTGTAAAGAGCCTTGTTTTGAAAAGTGGCCAAAACAAGGAATTATTTGCCCTACACTTCACTGTTTCTAATCAGCTCCTTTTCTCCTTCACTTCTATTTTGCAATTGTGATTGTTTATAGTCGTGTTTGTTCAGCATTGTCGAGCTGGGGTATAAAGTTCCCCGCGCCTGTCCATGAAAGTAATCTCATTTTACTGACTTGCTGTCATAATTACAAATGCCAGAACACGACCTAATAAACAGTGGTGAATCAAGCAAAGAAGTGGTAATTGAATAAAATGACCACAACACTGATTCTGAACAAAGTATGTAGAGAAGTCTGTGTCTCTCAGTTCTGAAAACTGCTTTTCTGGGAAAGATAGCTATTGCAAAATGAGAAGAGTAGATTTTTCGAAGTGTGGTAAAATAAAGGAGAGGAACATAGTAAAACATTTTCCTGGGCTGAAAAGTTCAGCAAGAATTCCTAGAGATGAACTCTCACTTTTACATGCCATTTTCAATTTTGACATAAATGTCTTAAAATGTGACATATACGGCTACTTTCCATCAGACACCATTACAGAGTTCTTTTATATCTGTTTGCATGCTTTTATGTCAGTAAACTATATTTCATGCATTCTGTGAAAGTGCAACGATTTTGTTCAGATTGCATTCAAATGCAGTGTGCCTGGAAACAGTTCGTAATATTGCTTGCAAATTTAACTACATGCTAATAAAGGAAATAGATCCGAAATATAAGTATCTTTGCATTTTAAAGTGTATCAATATGATTGAAATATTGAGAAATGAATGTGGGGTATAGAGTACCCTGCACGCCCACTCCCGTTAGAAAAGTTAGCGTGCCGCTCTTGGGATAATTTTATTCAGAACCTGTGATTATATCCAATGAAAGTTTAAACATGTTAAACATATAGCTGTATATAAAGACAGTATTTATTTATATTTCACTTAGAGCTGCATAACCATTTGCATATGTATACCTGTTATTAAGATTGCCATCAACTTTCATGAATATCATGTTCCTACAACATGTATAAATTTATGAGCCGGACAGCGATATTCCCAACCTCAAGAAAGATATTAATTATAAAACAACCGATTGGTATAAATAACTGAGAATATAGGCAACAAGTTCAAGTAACAACAATTAGTGAAGCATATTTAATTATCATTGCAATTAGTGATATTTGTAAACATATTTAAAGCCAGTTTCAGTTATGTTAGTGTTCCATTTAACCAAGAATAGTGAGCTCTTAGTCAAGGAGTAACCCAAAAACCAATTTTCATGTTTGCACTTGGAGTGCAATGTGCAATGCATAAGGGTTGCCTGTTTTGCTTCCAGAAAGGTGTGCATTATGAAACCATCAATATATTTGACGCTCTTGCTAATTATCTTTAAGAAAAAACTGATAATTTCGGTGCTTTTAAAAATACTGCTAGAGTACATGATTATCTGAATGACAAATTATCCTGATAATGGTTTGATAATGGTTATGTAGCTCTGTAAGTAGACTCCAACTGTTCCGATGACAAATCATTGTCAATAAATCTTTAATACCATTTCAAAAGCTATCTCAATGTATATGTGTTTAAGAAATGACAATAAAGGATATCCTGTGCAAAAATGTTGAGACGTACTGGCAAAGCCAAGTGAAAGTAATCATACATAATTATCCCTGCCTTGTTTTCCATATTGCCTGTATATAATGTGTCTCTTATGTTAAATTTTCAAGTATACATGCTAATAAACTGTGTACCTCTGGACATGTTCAATGTTCCCAGTCCTTCGTGGCTACAGTGAACCCCCTGAATGCAAATCAATCTAACCTAATCTAATCTAAGGGCGATAATGACCCAGTAGCTGAACATTCGTAAATATATATTGCTATCCAAATCAGCTTCAAAGCATTTTCCAATGCTTGACCTAAATTACCACATAGGTTTGTGTTTCAAGAACTCCAACGCTCAAAGTCCTCATTAGTGTTTGGCTCCTTATAATGTTCAGGTTTACATTCTTGAATTTCATGTGCTATAAGCCTTAACTTATGTATTTTGATCATTTTGTATTTTGACTGTATAGAGATAATTGACAGTGTCAGATGCTCTTGTAAGAGTCTATTGGCCGCAATAAATTATTATTATTATTTATCAATCTCAAGCCATCTGTACCATAAATTACATAAAAAGCTGAAGCTAATAACAGTGAAGCAGTACGAATACTACAATAAAATATAACACTTTGTTACAGATTTCACTTATCGTTTTGAAGAAATTGGTAAATTCTTTACAGAACTCAGGATATTATTTCACAAATATTTACTTCAATATTTTTAACATGTTTATTACTTAATACTATTTACATTTTGTGAAGAATCCACCAGTTTTCTTAGAAAGATAAGTGGAATTTGTAACAAATTATTATATTTTATTTATTATACATACCATATACAAATATCTGAATTGCCCATGATTAAAACCCTCATGAATGCTTGGCCGACTGGATCATTCCGGTTTGGTTTCCTGAATCTGCATACGCAAACCCTCCTAGATTGGTTGGTAGGATAACTGTGCTAATATACTGCTCAAGTTAAGACTCAAGTTTAGAATGAGCCATCATGATTTTACATATATATATATATATATATATATATATATATATACTTCTTCTTTCCCTGGTGAACCACTAGGGACTCTCATATCCAAATTTAAAGTCATGACGATAAGTTGGCCATGGTAGCTCAATTGGTAAGAGAGGCTGGATGGAAACCAAGAGATCCATGGTTCAAATCCCGGCTATGGCATTGATTTTTTCATGTTGATTCTATTCATTAAAAACCTTAGCCTATAAACGGCTAGTGTGGAGAAGTGATTAATTTCCATCAATTAACTAAAATAATAGTTAAATGTTGAAGCCTGGGACTCAAGTACTTACGATAGTAAGTCACCACAAATGGTATATTTCGGATGTGAGAGCCCCTAGTGGTTTACCGGGTAAATATAAGAGTCAAATGGAGAATTTAATGTCATGGCAGCACGTTGGCCATGGTAACTCAATAGGTTAGACGGAAACCAGGAGACCCATGGTTCAAATCCCGGTTATGGTATTGATTTTTTCATGTTGACTCTATCCATCAAAAACCTTAGCCTATAAACGGCTAGTGTGGAGAAATGATTAATTTCATCAATTAACTAAAGTCCTTCCAAGTTTGTCTTTACCTCCCCAGCCAGTTTTAACTCGATGGAGTTCTTGGTTGAAGGCTGTGTCATCCTACGCAGAACATTTCAATGATGCAAAAATAGTTCTGTACTCCTTAGATGCAGAAGACACAAGCGCCATTGCCACAGCACATATTTTGCTAATGCGGCATCCAAGATAAGATAGAGTACATCCATAAACGTTTTTCCAAAATTCCTGCTATTATAACACAGCTGGAAGCTTGAAATAATATCTTGGAACATTCACTTTCTTTGATAGATGAAATTACAGTAACCTTGTCTTCAGAGCTTCACGGTATTGTTAAAACTGCCTTTGAGAAACTCAGTAAGGTATTAACACAGTGTAAAATGTTTAAGAAGCTTTCTGGTACAGAAATGTATATCAAAGGGTAACTGATTAAAGAAGAACTGTAGTTTATCGAGATTCAACTGTATTGGAACACCACAGTGAAGCGAAAATTATTAAATTTTAGATGAGTCGCATTTTTTAACACATCTGCTTCACTTTCGTACCTATTTTGAGGACATGTTTCGCAAATCTTCGCTTGCATCTACGGCTCTTGTGCGACTGACGCTAGATCCAGCGGTGTGGGTAATTCTGGGGTTGTTGCTGCCATCTGTTGATTTAGTGATGACCTGAAAAGTGGGATTCTCTTCTAGCGGGATTTCAAAGTTCATTAGTTGGTTTTTATGTTTTTCTATGTATATCCTCTCCCATATGACAAATACGTACAAAAACATAGTGAACTCGTCATATGGGAGAGGATATACATAGAAAAACATAAAAACCAACTAATGAACTTTGAAATCCCGCTAGAAGAGAATCCCACTTTTCAGTTCATCACTAAATCAACAGATGGCAGCAACAACCCCAGAATTACCCACACCGCTGGATCTAGCGTCAGTCGCACAAGAGCCGTAGATGCAAGCGAAGATTTGTGAAACATGTCCTCAAAATAGGTACGAAAGTGAAGCAGATGTGTTAAAAAATGCGACTCATCTAAAATTTAAGAACTGTAGTGCTTTTCACTGATGTCGCGCGACATCAAGAGATCCTTTTCATTGTATAAAAAAATTTTTCACTAGCAAATGCAGCAGTTTCACACAAGAAAATCTCAAGTTAAGCTTCCTCATGTACTGTAACATGCTTAATTAAGGTAAGAATTGTACAAAACAATACATGTATGATTAAATTTTTATTTTTGGTACTTATTTGTTTCATTTTTCATACCTATATGCTTGCTTATTTCACCATTTGATTCTGTTTACAAATCCGGGCTCTAATTATAAATCTTGAATTCTCTTCCACCACAAATGACTGTGCATGTGTGAAAAAAAATAATAAATTCAGAACAAAACTACTGATTTCTTGAGTGGCTTAATTTATCACAAATTGAAAGGGTCAGATTGAAATAGTGCGTCCTTTCATCATGCATTCTACATATGGTTAGTGTGAAAGAAGAATATGTCCATTAATTATACCTAATAGTGGTCCAAACTATAAAGCCCAGGCCTTAAAGTACTTAAAGAACAGAAAGCTGCCATTAAGGTAGTTGTCCCATGTGTTTATGAGAACTCCTAGTGGTTTACTGGGAAAAACATGAGTCAGTTGGAGAATTTAATGTCATGCTGGCAAATGGGCTATAGTAGCTCAATGGTTAAGAGCAACTGGACAGAGACCGGCAGATCTGTGGTTCAAATCCCGGCTAAGGAATTGAATGTTTCAGTCTGTCTCTACCCTTTCATAGTGCATCCTTACACACGGCTAGTATTAAAGAATTAATTATCATAAATTGTATAAAGATATTAGAAACTGTATTTAAATGTTTTAAGAAAGGTTAACATAAATGAGAAATTCCTCCAAACACACATCATAAATGAGAGTCTTCAACTTACCTCTGCATCAGCATCTGATGAAGCTGGCACTTCAGAATAATCTGATCCTCTTTGCAGAAACAATGGCTCTTCTTTGATTTCTATATTGGGATCTACATGATCCTTTTTAGAATCTGCAGTAATACATGAAAAAGGAACTGCCACATTTTGTGTTTTAGCCCCTGCCAAATTAGCCTCTTTCAGCTCGAATAATTCTTTCTTAATCTTTATGTCATTGTCTATTTGATGACCACAACTAGTTGAGGATATGTCACTTTTAGATTCCACTGCAAAATGTGAAACAAAAGGAACTGTCTTGTTCTGCATATAAGGAAGCTGTTCTGATTCTGCTGACAAGGGCTCTTCTTTGATCTTCACATCCACGTCCAATTGATCATTTGTGTCACATTCCATTGTGACAAATGAAGTAAATGTATCTTCATTTCTAACATGGAGCTCTTCTGAATCATATGATGTGCTTTCCACAAATAAAGGCTCTTCTTTGATGTCCAGTTCTCTTTTAACCTCCATCTAAACAGACAAACAACTCACATGAGTGTCAACCCCTTTATTGTAAACATAAAATCTGATAATTCCTTTCATGGAAGTGTTGGAAACAGTGTTGTAATAAGTAAGTGTAAAAAGTGTAATAAGTAAAAAGTAAGTGTTGTTTAATGTCATTGACTCCCTTTAAAAAAATCTGACTTTATAATTCTTTCCCCAACTATTCTAAATTGCTATACAGCCCATACATAACTGTTCTTGCAATATCTTATACACGTATTGTCATGTATTTATGACAAACACAATTGCATAAAAGGTTTGATGATGATGATGATGATGATGATGATGATGATGATAATAATAATAATAATAATAATAATAATAATAATAATAATAATAATAATAATAATAATAATAATAATAATAATAATACTTTATTATCACCTTATGTTCATACAGAAACAGGCGAATCATCAATTTACACATTTACAGTGCAACAAGCTTTTCATATTTACAGTGTGTTAAGCTTCATTACACACTTGTCAGCTACAAAGGGGACAACAATAGTTAAGTGTTTAAAGCATGTTGTTGTCTTTGTGTAACATTGCAATGGAAAACCGAATACCTACAACACTTTAAAAATGTGACAGTACTGAAATATTCAAACTAACAGAACTAAATATTTTGGAAATGGCTGATGGCACAATATTTGCTATTTGCATGAAATCCAAGATACACAGTTTGTCATGTAAATAGATTAAGATATATGTATGGCTTTATAATCAATCATTGGAAGCAACTTCGAGAAAAATCAAAGGTTTCAAAAAGTATTCCATGTTGTTTGAGGTTATAGGGTTTTGAGTTGTATCTTTGGAAAAAAAACTTAAATACCGGGTTTAGTATTCATCCAGTTCATTTTTTACTTAAATTGTTCAGGTACACACATATGAATGTTTTTTCTAAAACATATTTTTGGATTCAGCAGCCCCAAAACATATTTTTTTCAGTAAAATTTGAACATAATGTTTTTGGGCGAAACTTTCTCTTACTATTACAGTTAGGTAGCATGGTAAATAAAACTTCAAACACTGATGTGTGTGTGTGTGTGTGTGTGTGGATATGTAGGTGTGTGTGCATGTAAATTGTGATATGATATTAAGCTTGTTTAATAATGCTGGGAACTGTTACTTCAACATCAAGATTTAAGACAAATACTTGCAGAATTCATTAATTACGTTTTCCTTTCAAGGGGGAGATACAGAACAATGAAGCAGTAGCAAAATCTTTTAAGTGTAGGTTCTTATATGCCAGTTCTGAAACTTCATAGTGACTAATAAATTCATTATTGTATAATTTTTCAAATTGAATTACATGAGTTTTGAGGGAATTTCTCGAACATTCCTTATATTTTAATGAAAAGATAGTATTTTATTTAAGCATGGAAACCTCCTGAATGGTGAAGATGTAGGTTTACCAATATAAATAAGCATGGCAAATGTGGCTATATTTAAATATGCCCCAATTACTTCAGTGTCAGTTGAAAGGCCTTTCTCAGTGTATAAAATGTTCCTTGAGGTAAAAGATGCAGTTTAAAACTGGAAAAATTAATTGTTACACACTGTAATACTAACTACCAGTAGGATACAAATGTATCAAGCATTAATAATTGAGTAAACAAATATCAAATGCTGAAATAAGAAATAGAACGTTGCATTCATATAGAAGATATGTGCCATTTTTCCCTATACTCATTCTCTTTATTTCCTCATTTGAGTCCTTATATTTAGGATCCCACTTATGACGAAAAAAAAAAAAGTATTGAGATATATTTCAAAAGTGTGTTTCTTTTGAGAATAATAAACAGTGTATTTTTTATTATTAGTTTTTACTAATTTAACATATATGTGAACTTTATTTATTTACCTTATAGATTTAATTACCTTTTCAGGTTATACAATATTTAAAGAACCTAATATGGCATTTTAAGGTCCTATTTTAAGGTCTCTAAAATCATCTTGGGTAACTAAATGTTCATTTTTAATTGCTTAAAAGTCATCACAGAAGTAAAACATTTCGTTTCATTCCTCATTCTGTATTACGTGTTTTTAAAAATTTACTCGACGAAATATTTTCGTGTGCTAAAATAGAAAACCACCTATTCTACTTCACTATATGTGAAATCTGCATTCTTTGCAGCAATATATATGTTGCATTTTATTGTGTAGATTGCTGACAGTAAAATCTACATCATTAATACGCCGCCGTGTTTACAAACACAGAACACACGAACACTTGACATAAGGTGCGGCTCAATGGAATAAAATCCATTTGGTAAACAGACAAGACTTGCATCGAAAAATTAATGTACCATTAAGTCTATAGATCTTAATTAAAAATGTTACTGAAAGGTGGAGTAAATACGATATATCACATTATATTCATTTATGCAAATTTCGTGAACAAATCTACACTGCTGCCATCTCCGTCGGACTGCTAAAGCCAAAATGGAGATTCGCAGTTTGTTATACAACCACGAATTAATGAGAAAAAATATGCATAATTTGATAATGGACACGTATTTTTTCTTAGAGGATTTCCTGATAATATTTTTTTCCGTTTGAGGAAAGTCCAATTCCTTACTTACTGTACTGCCTTGCACACAAAACAATCTAGACTCTTACGTTAACATTGCAAGTATGAATATGCGGCATTCCCATTTTTAAAACGCCGACGAAAGCCATCGATATTGTAAAATGTATTAATATAGTTTAGTGTTTCTTTTTTAATGTACTGCTATCCAATTTTAGCCCACGCAGGGGAATATGAGGAACGATTCAATACTTGATCTAATTGAATCAGCGTAAATACTGTGCCATTACAGAACATATACTTATTAGAACCTCCCATGTTAATCGTTGGCAAGCCGAGGCGATCGCAGCGAACTAAATTATGAAAAACCGCGCGTGCAAAAATTTTTCATCGCCGGAATACTATAGCTGTATTTTTCATATTTGCTTAGCTGTCAGCTGGTGATGTTCCAATACCGCATTGCTACAGATGACGCTCAAAGATAATTACGTGAGCTTAGAAAGTTGTGACTGCAGTTTCAAAGAGGTTGCATTTTCTAAAAACTCACATAATTATCTTATATAATCTGTAGCAATACAGTATTGGAACATAATCAGCTGAACCTTTAAGTGAATTTTCTGCATGGCACATGTATTATTTTCCACTTTAATTACCTCAAAATTCTGTATGAACTTTCAAGGAATTAACAATAGGATGTGGTATTTGACAAGAAAATTTGAATAAAAACATTATTTTGACAGTCACTGCTTCCTTTTATTATTCTGTCTCAATATAACACATTAATTTAACATTTACTCAAATAGCATGACTAATTCAACTAATTCATTTAATTACAAAGAAGCTTTAGGAAAACATTCTGTGTAGTATTACACATATTTGTAAATCATATGAATACCACAGCAACGTTTCTCATTTAAAACAAAGACACTAACGTAAAACTGCAGCTGTTGCACAAAGCAATATAAATAATAGAAATGATAAACTTTAATATTTTACAAATAAGCTTTAAGGTAATGTTCTGTAATAACACTGTAGGGATTGCTGAAGGTTTTAAAGTGATGAATAACATAATTCATTGTATTATGTACATGGAAAGTTTAGCATAACATTATAACACTTTAGCTATGTATTAAGCATAATACATGTTTCAATCTTAATGAGATTAGTTGCCCCAGGCATTACCTGGCATTTATCTATGGTTAAGGAAAAATCTTTGACAAAGATCCTCAAACATGTAATGAAATACACAAATAAAAGTACAAAAAACAATTAAATCAATGTAATCACCATATTACACTATACCACATCATTAAGCAGTTTGAGAGGAATGACTGATTTTATGCAAAAGATTAATAATAACTAGTTATCCAGAAACTGTAAACATTATACATTAAACATAAAAGTTAAATGCAGCATTTGAAGAAATACATTTAATTTGGCAATTTACTGCTTCTATAACTCTAAATAAATTTGGAAAATTTAAAAATCTGGAAAACAATATCAAAACAACTACCACTTATACTGGTCGCCAATCTAGAAAGTGACATTTCGTATGGAGAGAGAAGCGACGTTGCCACTTGTTGCTGCCATGTGGAGAACGCGATAGGATTACGAGTGCAAAGGTGATTCATTTGCGACTGCAATGGGTATTTATTATTATTATTATTATTATTATTATTATTATTATTATTATTATTATTATTATTATTATTATTATTATTATTGCTGGCAACCCCAGCAACAGTCTTACTCTGCTTCACATTGGTATCGTATCCAGAGGACAATTAACTCTACTCAATCTCTTCAAGGAAATAGAAACGGCCGGATAAATATTATGATGACCCCAGCTCAGAGAAAGGACAAAAGATTTGGAATATTGGAGGAACTGAAACTAGCTGTTTGGAATGTAAGACGTATATGCCACAAAGAAGATGAATTACAGAAAGAACTTACACAAGCAGATGTTGATATAGCAATCATCCCAGAAACGAAAAAGAAATTACAG
Source organism: Mantis religiosa (assembly GCA_030765055.1). Classification (NCBI taxonomy): domain Eukaryota; kingdom Metazoa; phylum Arthropoda; class Insecta; order Mantodea; family Mantidae; genus Mantis; species Mantis religiosa. Next base: position 22,264,684 of record CM060955.1, on the reverse strand, counting down.
GTATCTGCAGAGTTGGGAGATTATATAATGTTATACAGTGGAGTTTCACAAAACAAGAGAGCATCAGCAGGAATTGCAATACTATTAAAGAAAAAATGGAAAACAAAAATACAGTTACAAATTTATTAATGAACGCATAATGAAACTGAGATATAAAACACCCAGAGGGCCAATGACAATTATAGGATGCTATGCTCCAGAGGAAGGGAAATTAGAAGATACAAATAAATTCTATGATCAGCTACAAACTACATTGGACAAATCAAATAAAAATGATTATACAATCATAGCAGGAGATTTAAATGCTAGAATAGGGAATATTCCAATTTCAAACATAATAGGAACAAATGGAGAACCTACAATCAATATAACGGAAATATCTTAAGAAACTTTGTATCATATAACACATTGAAAATTACAAATACATTCTTCAACCACAAAGACATACACAAATATACCCGGAGTGCTAGAGGTAGACGTACAATCATAGATTATGTTATCGCAAATGAAAAAGTATCAAAAATAGTGGAAGATACACGAGTATTTAGAGGATATGATGTAGGTGCAGACCACTTCCTATTAATTTCAAGAATTTCAATACCATCTAGGTGGAAAAAATTTAAAAGACACATAAATGAACCAAAACAAACTTTTAAAGTTCGCCTTCTTCAAGAAGAAAGAATATTACAACTATATCAGAAGCGTCTTGATCAATATGTTGATGAAAACGCAATAAATAATAATATAAATTTAGAATGGGAAGAAATTAAACGTATAACTATAAAGGCTGCATCAGAAGTATTGGGCAGGATAAACCCATCCAACAACAAAGTTATTTTAATTATCTTGGCTATATTGTGTCATATACCAGTAAAAGAGATACACAAAACAAAATAAACAAATTCCAAACAATATGTGGCACAATAAAAAGAACTTTTAAAAATTGTAATCATCAAACTTTGTTAAAACTGTATAAAATAATGGCAATCCCAACCCTGCTTTATGGGTGTGAAAACTGGGTCTTGACTATCTCACAACAGAAGAAAGTGGAGGCTGCTGAGATGAAATTTCTGAGACAGGTGGCAGCTTATAGACTCATAGACAAGAAAAGAAATGAGGATATTAGAAGAAAATTGGAAATTCAGAGTCTAAATGAAACAATCATTGCATACAAACATGGCATGACCAAAGACCGTACACCACAAATAGTATACAAGTATAAACCTGCAAGTAGAAGAAATGTTGGCAGGCCACGAATGGGATGGTCTGATCAATTTCCTTTAATCGGAACGGGCCACAAGGCTTATACCGTGGTGATGATGATGATGAATATTATTACTACTACTACTAATATAATTTTGAGTCGAACTAATACTCAATGCTCCACTTATTGCTAGTATTTACCTAGAACGCATTTCGTTAGGATCTTCCTAACATCATCAGCTCTACTATTATTACTACTACTATTATTATGATTCATAATACTGTACACAAAGACAATAGAAAAGTTGTGGATCTACATGCAAATGATAAAACATGCAAGAGCACATCAATGTAAGGATCATCGTAACAAAAGAGGCATACCTGTGGCATTTTGATGCTTATTGAAGTGGGGATATGCCGCATACATACTTTTTTTTCCGGGAGTTTCTAATTTAGACCCCGATGCCTGCCTTTCTTCTTTAAAATACTTTTCTTTCCCAATCTTAATCACAGTGTTCTTACTGATACCTACAGCACATGAAGTCCTATCAAACACCTTAGAGAACGGAATAATAGGCTCCTCTTTCAATTTCTCCTCTTGGAAGTATTCTCTCACAAAGCATATTATTTCTCGTTCCTGTCCTTTAATTGGAATACCTTTACCAAATATAGTTTTATTTGGTTCCTGAGCAGTTCAGGTTTTTGCTTGTCACTATTTTTAGACATAATTAAACACTCATTAAAACTCAATTGCAAATAAATGATCACAACACACGCACAGACACACGAACTCACACACACGTAAACAAAGACAAATTGCCACAAATAAAATGCAAATGAACATGCCAGTACTGGATCTATGTCTGTTGTATATAAAATAAGGACAGCAACATGAAGGCATTCTGTTTATGTAGCGTTATTGGCAAGAGAAACAAACATCAAGGTATTATGATTATTGCAGCATTTGCGTAACTCGCTCGCCTGCTCGTCATGCTAAGCACACGTGTTAGAATATCGGCAACCAAGGTTTAGCGTCTAACGTTGTCATGGAAACTTCTCGACCCTAATTGGTCCTTCTAATGGTTACTATGACAACCGTTATGACATACTCATCCCCTCCCATTATTTAAGGCATTCTTCCATGTGCTTTGCTAACTGCCAATCACATTGTAGTTTGGCAACGAGTATAATTGGTCAACAAAAACAAACACCAAAAAGAACTGAAATTATACTGATCTCAATATTTTCATCTCTTTTTCATGGCCTGTGGTAGCTTTTCTTTTTTCAAAAATGCTAATTTTGTTACCTTTAATGTACTTATAAATTAAAAATGGGACACATGTCTTAATTATATCTATGTGCATTCCATGTTCTGCGCATAGTCTAATGCTATCTGGCACTTTGAAAATTGAAATAAAATGATCCTCCAGAGAACTAGTGTGGCCAAAATCATCCAGAAATTTATACAACTGATTGTGGAGGTTTTCTAATAGTAGCATCAGATTTTCACTGGCATATGTTAACTTGGAGGTTTCAGTACCTCTGTCCTTAAATGTCGTAAATAAATGACAAGCAGGGGGTGTTAACTGGGATAGGAATACAGGAGCCGCATTGAGGTTCGCGAAACACTCGGGGTCTAAAAGTACATTTCGAGCGCTGCATGTATTCTGGCAACCGGATTCAATGCCGCCAATATAATTATTTTGGCTGCCATGCTGCATACTAATATATAAAATAACTTCTGTTCAGTTCAAAATGCAATAGCTATTGTATTATTTTACTACTTATGAAATAATTTCCGTAATATTATTGGCCTATTTTGTACCTTATTTGAGCTAATGTACGATATGAATAACACACTACGTTGGCTAACCTGTAAATATTTGAACGAAATTTTGAACCTTTAACGGTATGGAAGCCAAGCCAAATAAAGTTCTGAATAAAATTTTCATCGATTTGTGAAATTGTAAAGATTTGAAAGACCTGCGAGGACGTATGGGCAGCAGGAAGAAAGAGAATGGATTTTCACAAAGATCTATTGGTAAGTAAGATTTAGCATGTAGCTAAATACCGAAAATGTATATGATATAACCTAAATTGTGCCTTAATACATATTCATGTTTAGTTAAATTCTTTAGATTAATGTAGCATTTTATAATGGAAAAAGGGTGTTTTACATACAAAAGCATTAGTTTCATTAACCTTGTTACTTTATTACTGCAATAATGAGGTTTATTTTTTTGTCTTTCAGGGGTTATCATCTCAGGCTACCAGGAATACGATTGCAGAAATCGAGAGTGCAGGATTATTGGATATTGTGTATGTTTCTTGTTTTGGTGATGTGCAGTGATCTTCTGGAACATTAGTAATGTAGCATAAAGCTTTATTTCCCACTTATAGAGTAATTTAATGTGGCATATCAAATATTTCTTAAAGTTTGAGTTTCATTTCATATCAGTGGAAAATTTAACAAAAACTTTGAGGAATACTGTGGCCAACATGGAAAAGTGAAAAGTGAAGTTATTTTAGACAGTTGATTTGGGTGTATTAGTTTTTGTGTTTGTACTCATAGTTTTAAATTTAAAATATTTGAATCATATATAAGTCCATGTGAGGTAAGTAGTATCCAGTTTAAATTACTGAAAAAATAGCTGTGAATTTTCAGATATACCAAAACTGTGACTGTGAATTTGTACAGAATTCAATTCTCTTTGATTTCTGTAGAATTTCGTTGTTTATAATTGGCAACATCTGTGTTTACGTATAATCTGGGTGGCTTAAATTAAAATATTTGGGCGAGATGCTTGATATGAATTTTATAAACTTTTTCTTTTAATTGCAATGATAAGTATTTTGAAGAATTAAGTTCTCTTAACCTTACTCATCAGTGTATATCTACGTCATTGATAAAGAATGTCACAGCTTTTAACAGCAATTAAAAGTATGATCTGAGATTCCATTAACCTAATTTGTTCTATATTGTTTAATGTAGTAGTCACTATGCAATATTATTGTACATACTACACCCAATTATGTACCTGAATAGCCATCTTAAAAGAGATCTGGTGGGATTAGAATTGATTTGAAAAAGCTTTACAAGTTTTTAGGTGTAATTGTGCATTGTAAGAAATGATTAAACTGTCAGTGTGTCATCATTATATGCCACTTTCACTTTTATTTCTAGTATTCCACTTATTCTTAAAACATGTACAATGTCAGCTAGCTAGGGCCTAAACACAGTGTGGCTTGATCTCAAATTAGTAAAGCTTTACAATTAATAATAGGTTATTAATCCTCTTCCTTGTTAACACACACACACATATATATAAACAGTGTCGAGGCCTAACACTTTGTCTTCTGCAATGTAGGGTTACCGTTAAAGGCACATAGTGTTGAACACCTCATATATCGCAACACAATTTGGACAAAAGGGTCCAGAAAAATAACTAGTTAAAGTGATATTTGCACAGCACTGATGTATTATTCTGTGGTACATCTGTTCTCAACATGCTTTTGCCACCATTTATGAGTAACATTGGTACACAATTTCTGTAATGCTAACCATTTTAAGGGAGATATAACGTTTCTAGCTTGACCCACAGAAGTGTTACATGTGACATGAAACTACACTGTTAAACATCCTCTCATTGTTCTAAGTTGGAATGAAGATGTCAATCTTTGGTATGGAAAAAAGATGCTTAACCTAATATATGAGCCATCCGTTACATGCAGTGACATGAAGCCGCATAATAATTTTGAAAAGTAGATAACACTGCACATTATTTTGCTACATAATGAACTTCTTGTTTCTTTGTAGTGAACACACAAGAGAATTATGGACTGTCAAAAGAAATAATGGTTAGATGTGTGAGCAATTAAATTACATTACTAAATTATTTTTCATTTAATACTCAAAGACACAGTTCCATCACTTTCGCTAAAAAACTAAACTAAAACTACAAACAGCATTAATAGTTAAGAGTGTAATCTTTCATTGAGTTACTTATGTGACACACATTCAGTTGTATGTCACGAACTGAGAGGTTTAAGTTAAAGCAAGCCATTTATACAAACAATTGCTGTGCATTTTAAGCAAATTATACTTCACAGTCAGATAGCTACATGAAATAATCTCTTATTGGAAGATACACTGTGCATTAAATTTTATTTTTAAAACTGCACATTTTCTTCTTCAGCATTCATTACTGTGCATATGCATGTTATTAAAGCATTTAAAAATTCAATGCTGTAATATTCTTGTGTTGTGAAGACAAAGTTACGCTTAGGACAATTTTAAATGAATGATACAGCTTTAATGTAATTATTATTTTTCATAATTTATTCTGCACTTGTGAATGATAATTCAAGCAAAGTGATTAGAAGTACATAAAATAGTGTCATTTATGAAATTTATGTCACCAGTTGCTGACACTGACTCATGTACTAATTTGACATTATTAATCTTATATGAATTGATCACAAATTTCAGGTCTTTATCTGAATATACTTGAGTATACTTGTGCTGAAAATAATGTATGTACTATTGAGCTTTTAAAATTATTATTAAATATAACAGTTGACAGAGCTGCTTTGTTATCATTTAAAGAAATAGTGCCATTTTTTTGTACATAGTTGTTGGTGTCCTCATTTAAAATTTATACATACATTTCTTTAGTGCTATTTCTACATGTTTATTCCAGGGAATTTTTCAACATTCTGTGTACAAGGAAATTGCATTACACATAACATTATGGTATCCTTTCCTATTTTCCTGTATCTACAGAATCATTATTTTAGTGATAAGTTATCTTTATTTTAAGTATTACACTAACAAGCTTGAGGGAAAGGGGATACAGATTCTTGTCTAATCTCAACAGCATCTTGAGTGATCTCACTCTCTCGTTTTTAAAATTGTAATTGTTTTTAAAGACAAAATTATCAATTTGCAACAGGAATAAAGATATAATGCTTTGTGGAAGTCAATTATTCATAATTAACAGGAAAAGTTCAAGTGGATTCTTGATATATTTTTCACAAATTCATTGGACAACTTCTTTCGAAGTCACATCTCACACACTGATGAATAGCTTACAGCACATTTCCTCAGCGGATTTGACGCGTATTATGCTAATATGCGATAGTTGAAATGCGCGTAAACTATTCATGTGTAGCGAGATGTGATTTCGAAAGAAGTTGGATTCGATCAGTCGCCGAACACGGGGTGGAAGGCTAGGGGAAGCGAATGCACCATAGCTCAGTTGCAATAGAAGCTAACTACATTACCGGCCATAGTTCCCAAGGTCTAAAGGTTCAGGAAAGAGCGCCCTATGCGGCTTCAAACTTTACCACGGAGTTGAGCATCTGGTATTAATCTGTGATGACAAGGCAAGATGCCTGTGGAAAACCAGCTGTTTGTACATTCAGTGCATTCGGTGGCTGCATCAAGACCAATCTTTTTCAAGAGATATCCAGCCATATATGCCAAAGCCTGTTCATCAGTTGAGAGATTGCAATCAGGAACAGAATATATTACAACTGTTTCCCTGGAACTTTCAGCGCCATAATTGTTAAGATCTGTGGTCTGAAGTGAAGCAGCATCTGACACAAAGAGTGACAAGTTATTTAAAACAGTGCAGTTATCCTCACAATTACCTATATTTTTGAAGGGTAAGGCCATGTTATTTAAAATAGCAGTTTTTAAGGCAGCCTTGAACTGAAAACAAGTAGGTTTAGTATTCCCACCACCATGCTGTCGAATGCAACAATAGATTTTCCAAAGGATCTTGATTGAAGGCCCTTGTATTAAGATACTCAAATCCTTATTTTCAGAACCTATTCCATATGAACTCATTGATCTTATTGTAATCTGCCATCCATTTAAGAAGCTAAACACTGATGTCTTGTCTTTACCTGTTGCCAGTTCTATAATCTTCCAATTTGCCATCTCCTTCAAAATGTCATACCACATTTTAATGTGTGGTGATTTCTCTGAGAGAGCACATCTATACCTTTTATAAGTTTGTGAGAAAAGCCCATAGCTGTTTAGCGAATCAAAGAGATTGTCTATCTTTCCCACAAACTCGACTGTATAGGTTGCTTCAGAGGGCAATCGTTGTGATTCAATGTTAGCTTCAATAGCCAATCTAACATTGCTGCTTAATTTGCTGCTGCTACCCTAACTTTCATTTTGATATACAAGTCTTTAAAATTGAAACTTTCCTGTGTTAGTTTTGGCAATTTTGTGGTCAATAAGTGCATTTCTGGTATTTTTAAGCAGATGTGGCACATCAAAGATAACAGCAACTTGTTCTCCATTTACAGTAAAATAGACATTTGATGGCTTATTAACATTTCCTTTGCACAGTGCTTTTAATGCCCTTTGATTTGCAGCACCCTGATCACACACAGTACAAAGAATCTTCAGTCATACTTTCTGAATTTCACTTATATGGCAAATCAATACTTTCAAATTACCAGTGGATATAGCACCAGCAGTACAATAATATGCAATAACCTGCATCCAGCTTTTACAGATGCCCCATAACATGAATACCAGTGCATGGTTTGCTTTCTTTTTGGATTGACCCAAATGTCTTAGATCTTCATTGCCACAAATCATCTGTTTATCTGACTCATAATGCAACCCATTATCGAGAGACATTGCATCAAGCAACAAACAACAGTTTTTGTCTGCTTCCTTCATTTTTACACTTTCTGATTCTAATACTTTATTCACAGCAGAATTAACACCTGGTTCTAAAGGAATCTTAGACAGCATAAATTTAAGAGCCTTACTGAAGGTAGTATAAATTGTACACTTAAGTATCTGTATAAGCGTGGACTTCGCTTGTAAATTGATAATGCAAATACTTTATCATCAATTGTCCATCTTCGGGAACTAGGTGCCTTTTGGGCATTCCGCAACTGACAATACATGTTTTGGTTGTTATTAAGATTCTGTTTATTAACTTCAGTCACTAGCATTTAAATTTTTTTTCAGAATCTTAACGTTATGTCTTTCTTCAGCCAGTAATTTTTTAAATTTAGCCAATCTTGTCACCATGTGTGGCTCAGTGGTTAGACCACTTGGCTCTCACCAAGGCGACCTGGGTTTAATCCCAGGCGACCGCAAAGTGAGATTTGTGGTTGACAACACGGCGTTGGGCCGGGTTTTCTCCGGGACCTCCGGTTTCCCCGCCATCTCATTCCACCGGTGCTCCATCTTCATCTCATGTATCATTAGTGTCACCGCCTGCGGTGCCATATGTAGTAAAAGCGGGCGTTAAACACTACACATTGTCACCATGTTTCTGTGTATTTTATACACATTACACTTTTTCGGAGACAAAGATAATCTAGAAACCCCGGTACCCAAAACACCCTTTTTCTTACTTACTGAAGTGAAAGCCACTGTTTTACTTGGGGACATACTTGAAGAAGCAGCTACACTGTCAAGAAAAGGCTCAAACTCCACACCACCATCACAACTGTCAGTATTTTTTGGAAGCACTTGTTGAGCTGGTTCATTGTTGATGTTAACACTTCCATTTTGACATTTAGCACTGCATGGGACCATTTCCAAATGTTTTGGTACCACTCCATGCTTTAACATACGTCTCGAACCAACTATGAAGTCTTCTTCCAAAAAATGGTATTCACACACATGAAAAGAAGTGCAACTTTCACAGGAAATTTTACAAATATCTTTCCACCTCTGTAGTATTGCTAGCTCCCGGGGAAATTTGTAGAAGTGCACATTGGTGTACGTGGTGCACAGTCCAAGGGGCTGATAATAGCTCCTCCAACACTGTGGGAATTTGCAGGAATACTTCAGTCGAAGTCTGGCACTGTAAATATCCTGTTAAGAATAAACAATATGTTAAAATATCCTAAACATAATCCTAAGCAAGAGAAATGTCCAATAATAAATTAATGAATGGTAATATAGCCTGGCAGAAAGTGATGTACAATATGGCGTAACTCTTAGCTATATGGACCATGGGCTGATTTCAACATCATTTCATCATTGTGTTAAGATCAAGTTCTCCTAAAAAAAATTTGCTTCTTGAAGCAATTGCTTCAGACCTGCATAAACTGACAAGTTACAGCTTTGCAATTTCCAAAATTAACATCTATTTCGTTTAAAGTGGCAGCAACATAAAATACTAAAGAAATTACAGCTTGTATCAGACGCAAATGAAATGGCATGAAATATGGCATGATTTTGTTGGTGGTAGTCTAACCTATCTGCTGTAAAATATTCTAATGGGAACTTTTAGAGGTAAAAGTGCAGAATGAGTGCGCAGTTATGTTGGTACGGAATGACGTCACGAAAAGTTGTTGCCAACTGCGGCGCTCCGATATACGCAAAAAACAGTGGAGCGTTGCCAACACATTTTCTTTTTATTATGTATGTACGCGAATACAGAGCAACGTTGGCAAACACATATTCTTTTTGTTATTATAAACTAGCGATAGTAGTGGGAATAGTGAGTAGTAAGCTTTGTTTATTATTATAATTATATTAATATAACAATAAAAAAACACTGGTAATGATCCATTGATCTTTACGTCAGTTTATTTGGGTATTACAGTATCGATGGTTTGCTTTAAGTAATGTTGACTATTCCAAAAATTTGTGCTAAATTCGTATAACTTGTTAAATAATTATAATAGTGAGAATATTAGAATATATAATTATGACAATAATAAAACCGGCAATGATCCACTATCTTTACGTGAGTTTATTAGGGTGTTATAGTATCCCTGGTTTGCTTACGTAATGTTGACTATTCCAAAATTTTGTGCTAGATTCGTTTAAGTTTTCAAATAATTATGATAATAATAGTAAGAATATAATATGTAATAATGATGATAATAATAACTCTGACAAGGTTCTACTGATCCTTACGTGGGGTATTACAGTATCGCCGGTTTTCTTGCGTAATGTTGGTATTTTCCGCGGTAGCATGCTCTGGAAGTTGGCAACGCCCGAGCTATGTCGTCAGAGCCACGATATCCGTCGGCACTCATTCTGCACTTTCACCCTTTTAGAAAGCTCATATTGCCGTAAGAGTTTATCCTATTTCACGTTATTAGGCATGGCATTCATAAATTCCAAATACAGCAACAAGCTATTCCAAATGCAATTAACATTGATTTTATACCTGCAAGTGACGGAACATGATTGTGATGTTCAACGAAGTTAAGCTTCAATACTGAAACATTCACCCCTTAATTTTTGTATCTGAAAATAAAATAAAATAAAAGTAATGTAATGCCAATAAGCTTTTATTTTTCCGTGCATGGTTTTCACATCAATCTATTGAATAACGTGTTAAAGCAACTTACAGTTCAACAGCTATTTAGAGTAGACATCCAATAATATTGACAATCTTAAACACAAATATCTTATTACTCCCTGTACCTGGAGTAAGTAGCCAAGATCAGGCGAGCTCTTCTTTCTTCCACTGGAACTTAAAACAATCGGAACATTCCACATTGAAATCTTCACGATGGCCAAATAACAGAATATCAAACCAGTACAAATTTAAAAGCTGTATCAGTGGATCATCCAAACAACCTTCGTGATAAAGGACGCCAGAGCCTCTAATTCCGGGTGGCAAACTAAAATCTCTTGGCTTCAGGCTTCAGCGTAGCTCCAGCCCTGTGCACAGAGCACAGATTAATACCAGATTCTCAACTCCGTGGTAAAAATTGAAGACGCATAGGGCGCTCCTCCTGAACCTTTAATGCCAGCTAAGTGAACTAACCAACATGTCGTCGGTAATGCAGTGAACTTCTATTTCGACCGAGCTATGGTACATTTCCGTGTACATCGACCATAGATTAACACCAGATGTGATCCCAGTTAACACCCCTGGCCACCTCCTGGCCCTATGTGTGCCATAGCCTGAGGCACAGACACAGATTAAAGAGATTGAAAATGGAGGCGAATGTCTTTGAAACCAGTCTCTCTTAAGTATAAACAAATAAGTGACGAGTATTAATAAACCAACTACAAATAGATTCTGAGATTAATTTTGACGTCACTGTTACTAAATTCCTCCAAACACATATACCTGCTTTATACTTGGCGTTGACAGCTCTTCATTAGTTTTCTCAGCTGTCTACACCTCTGGGAGATCATAGATGTCATTGGACTGATCCTCTGTCCTAATGTGACATACTCCTCATCTTCTAAGTAAGAACAGCTGTGAACTTGACCGCTTCCATCCACAATGCGGCGGTCAGTGCCTTGTGGATAGTCTCACCAATAATTACGCAATATCGGTTATTAGCATCGTGCACCGCGTCGGCGAAGGATAAGGCTGCTTCCTGGCACATAGCCGGCCAGAGGATTCACCAGTTACTCACTGGCCAGGACGAACACCTGCAGCACATCCTCTGTCAGTTGCAACCTCATCTTGAGCTATCTACGATTATCTGCGGCTTAACGTGGTTTCCGAATCGGTTTTCGAAGTCTCCCAGATATTTCCGGACACTGTCGACTTTAGAACAACGTTCAGAGCTTCTGCTGCCCGTCCGTAGAGGCTGGCAATCCACTACATAGTTTCCTCTTCTATTAACCATCTGCTGTGGGAGGTGACGGTGGTAAATTGTGGCAATGTCTTCGGAAGTTGACGTCCCACCGTGTTTGGGTGGTTTAATGCAAACCGATATGTCAGAACTTGACCTTAAAGTCCTCGTGTTTTTCACCAAGCATTTGTTCCATCACAAAGGCTAGTCGTTTAATGCTGCCGTTCACTCTTCCTCCCTGGACGCTAAGGTGCTGCCAAAGGATGTTTGTTTTTCAACATGCTGACTATTTGTCCATTTTGGCTAATAGCTTGTCTTCATCATGTTTTTTTCTGTCTTCATTTCTTTCATTATGAAGCTTGGCCAATAATTTGTTTAAGAATTTCCTCAACTGTCAGTTTTATACACAATTTCTGACAAAAGATATGCACACTTGTCTTATTCGTATATTAAGAGGTTAGGGTAGTGCTAAGGTAACACACAGTTTTCCACAAACTCATAACAAACATCTGCGCCATAAAATCGAATCATAACTAGCATTGAAATGAATTCAGTGCTGTCTCACTGAGCGCTCACTATCACTGGTCTCTTATATAAGGCATGAACCTCAGGAGAACGTTCTCAAACGGGAAGCTTCTAGACATTGCCAAAATTAATATTCTAGTCATGATACTGTACACAATGGCCATTGTCTAGCAATCCAGCAATCAAAGGCGAGTCACTCAGGTTCACCTAAATAAGGTGTTGTGCGCCTCAGCACATAGCCACTTAGTGTGCCTTTACCTGGGCGATTTAAAAGGTTTATCTTTTGTCTGAAGCTTTAGTTAATGGGCATTAGGTACTCCAGCCTTCTGGACCATAGCCACGTGTGTAGTCACCCTTCCAAGCGGGGACCACAACCAATGCTGCCTGCACCTGGCCGCCTGATTACAGATAGCTGGAGGCAGACCGCCGATCGACCAGATGTCGATGTAATGCTTAGAATTTTCTTCCAATTTTCAGAAAGTATTGGAGAATTGGTTATTTTAATTACAATATTAATAGTATAGGACAAATGAGGCCTATTAACACAAATTCTGCCCTGCCTATAACTGTAATCTCCATGTATTCATTGCTGCTGCAACCATTATCTATGCTTATATTGACATAGGCAAACAGTTACCAGTGCATTCCCTTTTTGCTCGTCACTGCTTTAGACCCATGGAATAAACTTAAACTGCATATGGTTGGGTTACAGCTATATGATTGTGCAGAAAATGATTGTTGAGCATTTCTCTTAAATGCTTGGAGCTTTGTTAAAATATTTCACTGTGTTCTTTGATTCAGTACTGTGCATTATTATTGCTTTACTTGTATATATTTAACTGTTATTATTTGGTATATTTTCTCTTCTTAATTTATTTGCTAGCCGCACCATGGCTGAATGGTTAGGCTGCTTGGCTCTCACCAAGGCAGCCCTCATTCGATCCCAGGTGACCACAAAGTGAGATTTGTGGTGGACAACATGGAGCTGGGATGGGTTTTCTCCAGGTCCTCCGGTTTCCCAACAGCATTCCACCTACTGCTCCATCATCATTTTTCCTATCACATCTCTTGTACTTTCACTTCCGGTGATGGTCTGATACCTCAACCGGGAATCTCTCTTATCCTCAATCCATTGTCTACAGGCCTTGGGGTTGTACGGTTCAAAAGGCCCTATGTTCCACTTAAGGAAATACAAGAATTCATTCATTCAATTTTCTACTGAACACAAGCATAATCGTATGATACGAAATATTAAGCCTAAATATGAATACAGCAAAAATGACAAGCAGACCTGATTAAGAGAACATTCATTTTTTGGTAATTCTCAGAAAAACAAGAAATAAGTAGAAATGATAGACTTTGCCCTTCTTTGACTAAGTTAACCAGTAAATACAAAGATAAAAAGCAGAAGTATGAAAGGCATTTTCAAGTTTCACAATATACAAAAACCAGCTGGTTAGTGGGATGCAAAGTTGAATAAAAGGTATACTATCAGTTCTGCCTATTATTCGGAGTTTACAATATATATATATATATATATATAAACAGAACTAATTTTAGTAGTTTGAATATGTTAATTTTAATGCAAGTTATGAAAAATCCCTTGTCCATATTAAAGCCGATCTGCAAACTTTTAAATGTTAGACAGAAAAAAATAAAAAGAGTAATAGATTAGGTGTCTTTTTTGGCTAAGCAAGAACTACTACTTAGGGGCTATGATGAGTCTGCTGAGTCCTTAAATAGTGGAAATTACATAGAATATTGTGACTTTGTGGGTTCGTGAAATAATAAAACGGGGTTATGAAACAAAAATTACACTTTATTCTCCTCGAAATACACTGTTCACCATTACAAAATTGCTAGAACCTTAAAACTGTTTATTTTACCTAAAACTACGTTCAACTGTCCGTCGCTACCGGTAACCATTGGTTCCGAAGTTTTCCGAATCTCCACCGGCCATCATTTTTCATCGGCTTCGCGAATCTACCGCCAGGGTGACACTGCTCCCTCCTCAAGGCTGGTCGTCCCGAACAGCGCCTTCGTAGCGGGCCAGGCGATCCAGGTGTACCACCATCTTTCCTCGGGGCACCTTCTGGATGCGGTAGACCACGTCGTTAATCCTCTTCACCACACGGTACGGTCCTTGCCATGACTGCTGAAGCTTCGGGCAGCGTCCCATGGTCCGGGTCGGGCGGTATAACCAGACCAGGTCACCTTGCTGGAACCCTTGGCTGTTGGCTTGCCTGTCGTATCGGGTTTTCATGCGGTCGCTCGCCTTCGGATGTTCTGGCGAGCCATCTCGTGTATGTCGTGGAAGTGGTCCACCAGGTTCTCCACATCCCTCAAGAGTGGCCCCAAGTCTGCGTCCGCCAGCTGCTCCCTCCTCAGGCCTGCGCTATCCCAGCCATCCGCAGGCATTGCCGTGACTACTCGAACTGCTGCGGCACGCTCCTTCCCCTCCACTCTTGTGCATTGGCCACACTCTTCTGGACAGGATCTTCGGGACATAGCGTCCGCGTTACCGTGACTCTTCCCACTGCGATGTTCCGAGGTGAAGTCGTACTGCTGCTGCCTCTGGATCCAACGTGCTGTCTGGCCTTCCGGTCGCGCCGTCACCATCACCTCGCTCCTCGCGGGGACAACTACGTCTTCGTTCAAGATGACCCTGCAAATTCCAAGGCGCTCTTCTGGTTGACGGAGTATAACCTCTTCTCCGTTGAGCCTTAGGACCTTCCTGCCGACGTCGACCGTCGCCTCGTGGCTCCTGAGGGCATCCAGTCCCAGAATCACCTCCTCAGCCACCTTCGCGACGAACACCCACAGACGCACGGCACTCCGTCCCAAGGTCAGCTCCAGCAGGGCCTCCTTCTCCACAGGCATGGTGTCACCCGATGCCGTCACAAGCTCGTATGGTCGGCTCGGCTTCCTCGTCGGCAAACCCTTCGCCACGTCAGGTCTGATGATGGTCACGGCCACCCCGTTGTCCACCAGCACGCAGCACGGCTTTCCTCTTACCCAGCCGTCCGCGATGAGGTTTTCATCCATCCGCCGGCTGACGGCGCGGATTGTCACTCAAGGGGATGGTGGTAATAGCGCCGACGTACCCCTCTCCACGCCGGCCCTTACTCGTTTTCCGGCTGTTCTTCCTGGTGTGGGCAGTCTCTCCGCAGGTGTCCGGGCTGTCCACACCCCCAACACAGGCCACTAGGTGTTCGCCGGCGTCCCTCAGCTGGTCTTCTGTCTCCGGCGTAGCGGACACTCCTCGTTCTCGACGTCGGGATAGATGCTACCTTGGCCGCCTCCATCCTTATTGCCGCTGTCAGCGCCTCGTGGATGGTTTTATAATCGCCGAGCATTAGGCACTGACGAATCTCCGTGTCCCCTACCCCGTCCAAAATTGTAGGCGGCTTCCCGGGATACGAACTCCTGTGGCAGGTCAACCAAGGCCTTGCTAGCCAGCTGCTCGATCGCTATGGCGAACTCCTGCAGGGCCTCCCCCGGCTGCTGTGACCTTGCCTTTAGCTGGCTGCGGTATGCTGCGGCTAAGCGGTGGTTCACGAAGCGATTCTCCAGGGCCTTCCAGATGTCCTTGGGCGCCGCCGTCGTCTGCACCGCGTTTAGGATTTCCGCGGCCCGTCCCTGGAGGCTGGCTATTAACTGTGTGGCCTCCTCCTCCGGTGACCATGTGTTGTGCTTGGCAACTGTGTCAAACTGGCGGCGGAAGACCTCGAAAATTGACGCGCCGTCATATTTCGGAGGTTTGACACGCGCCGATGTTGTGTCGCGTCCCGGTGCGTCAGCCTTCAAATCCTTCAGTCTCATGCCGACGACGTCCTCCACCATGGCGTTCAGGGACTTGACGCTGCAGTCGGCCTTTCCCTCCAGGTTGTTTACGCGGTTCGCGAGGTCTTCGACGTCTTCAACCATGGCGTTCAGGGACTTGGCGTTATTGTCGGCCTTTTCCTCTAGATCATTGAAGCGGTTCGCCAGGTCCTCGACGCGCTCGTCCACTTGGCCCATCCGCTTGCCCAGCTCCGTCACGTCATCCCTCACGCCGGCCAACTGTTCCTCAAATTTGGCGGCGAGGACCTCGTTCGCCTCCTTCATTTCCGTGGCCAGACTGTCGTTCGCTGCCTTCATTTCTGTGGTCAATTCGGTCTTTATTTCTTTCAACTCTGCGGCCAGGTTGTTATTTGCCGCTTCTGTTTTTGTTGTTAACTCGTTCATCTTCGCGGCCAAGTTGTTATTTGCCGCTTCCGACTTCGCTGTTAATTCGTTCATCTTCGGCAAAAGCATTTCCAATGCCGATTCCATGGCCATAATGTTCGGTGATGTAGTTAATTCCCACTCCTGACACCAATTGTGACTTTGTGGGTTCGTGAAATAATAAAACGAGGTTACGAAACACAAAAACTACACTTTATTCTCCTCGAAATACACTATTCACCATTACAAAATTGCTAGAACCTTAAAACTGTTTATTTTACCTAAAACTACGTTCAACTGTCCGTCGCTACCGGTAACCATTGGTTCCGAAGTTTTCCGAATCTCCACCGGCCATCATTTTTCATCGGCTTCGCGAATCTACCGCCAGGGTGACAATATGTAATATTTCTTATCGAGCAGAATGTTCAGTAATATTTCTAAATGGTTCAGCAATAATAATTTAATCGTAAACTTGGATAACACACACGTAATTCATTTTCAGTTTTCTCAGAAAAAGTCTTCTGTACAATCACAATATGTAATAATAAAGTAATTAAGTATGTAAATACTACTAAATTTCTTGGTCTTTGGATACAGAGTAACCTAAAATGGGAGACACATGTTGATTATCTAATTAAAAAACTGGGTACAATTTCTGATAATTTCAGACAACTGGTACACATAGTTAACATAAAAACTCTCAGAAGTGTGTACTTTGCATGTGCTCACTCCATTTTAAAATATGGCATAACATTATGGGATAACTCACCACATTGTAAATAATTATTCAAAATGCAAAAACATTCTAAGAATACTTGGAAGAGTTAAATTAACATCTACGTGCAGACCATTATTTAAAAAATTTAAAATCTACCTCTCCCATTTACTTTCATTTTTGAAATTTTAAAGTTTACAAAGACAAATTTAATGAAAGGAAACGGCCACTGTACCTTTAATTACATAGTTCATAACCATAATAGTAGACCGAGACAAGAGCTCATCAAAACAGTGTAATAAACCTAGGAATCACTTTCTTTAATAAACTGCCTATAGCCAATAAAACCACTTGTAATTTTTCAGCATTTAAAAAGTCAGTTTTGGCATACTCGCTAGACCACTGTTTTTATTATGTTAGTGGATTTATGGAAAGTTTATAATATTGTTACATTTCTGAATTAATTGTGTATATTATAAAATTCATGAGATATCTTTATAAAACATTATTTTGTACAAACACTGACTTGTCCTTATTGGATGTGACTTGTTAATTTACAAGTATAGTTAATTGCACATAAATTCACAATTTGACGTGTCTTATATCATAATACTCATGTACAATGTATGATTTACAAGATGAATAAATTATCTATCTATCTATGCAAATATGTTATGCTCGAAAACCACCTAAAGAAAAGCACATCACCTAGAATTCAAAATAAGCTAATACATTATATTTTGAAAGTGACTATAGATGCTATCATATAGGAAATATGTAGCTGAATTTGAATTTGTTTCAATTATTCTAAATGAGACAGCACGTTATATTAAGTCACAACTTATGTCACTTTTGTCTACGCATAGGAGATATGTTAGCATGAAAGAAAAACCCAAAGAAAGATTTGTTTTTCTGATTTAAGTGCATGGAGATCCGCTGAAGCATTATGTCAACATGTCATTAAAGTTGCCAAGGTTTTTGATTTTTGAATCAAAATTTGTTGGACATATATATGATGTAACTACATAACTTGTTTTGATACTCCTGAATCCAAAAACAATGTTTTCAGGTTAAAGGTCCACATTTGTATATGTTTGTGAAATAGGTAACTAGTAAGCAATAAGTTTTATTTATTATCCAATTCTGTGATTTGTATTTTACCCAAAGGTATATTTAGGAATATAGTTTACAACTTATGAAATGAATATAATAAAATAACTAAATATGACAAAACACAATATCATTAAAATGACAAACAGTAGGTAATCATCAAAATTATTCATTTAGTTTAAGGAATATTTTGTTTAAGAAAGCCATGAAATAATGATAAGTTTTGTAATTCATCAAAATATGTGTAACTGGCTTTGAAAAAGTGTAACCTAAGGATTGAAGTAATAATTCAGGTTCATATCTTTCAAAAGGGAAAGCAAGACAATCAAAATGTGCAGGACATCTTAAATGTAATTCCCACAAATGCAATCAGAGGTGGATTTAATTTTGAATCAAAATAAGAAAGCAGAAAATTTGCCATGACCAGTCAAAAACTGAGTGGGGACATAATTAGGATTGACAAATTTACATTTATGTCTATCAGAAACAGATGGGAAATTCATGGATGACTGTCATCTTCTTCAGTGTTTGCCTCACATAAGAAATAGGGCATAAAGTGTAAAATACAAGAAGGTCTAAAATAGCAGCTCTTTTTGCAATCTTTTCGGCTGGTTCACTTCCGGCAACACCTATGTGTCCTTCAATCCCTCAAATACAAATATGAAAACCACCTAATATTTGATTTCTTATTTCTACCGCAATACACTGAAAGCTATTGCACTATTTCACTTTTTCATGAATTGCTAATAATTCGGCGTGAGAGACTGAACACTCCTGAGAAAGTCTGAACATGGAGGAATAGCATTCTATGGAACATGAAAAAACAAGTTGAACAAATACCAAAATTTGTATTCAAGTTCAGCAACTTTCAGGATATGATACAAAGATTTTCAGAAGAATCCTGCCCACACTACCCTTTATACTGAATATTTTACATTAATTTTTATGTTTAAGATAGGTATTTACAGTTTTATTTTTAGACATGGTGCATGACCTTGCTCGGATGTGCATGAGTGTAGGGTAAGATGGTAAAATCTCTGCTGATCTACAGATTGCTGATAAAGCTAGTGGATTAGATGACAGATGACTAATCTAACAACCCTTTTTCTTCCAAATAAACAAGTGGACTCGACCATAAACTACTGCACAACATTATGTCATATGCCACTTCTAAACAATACCTCTGTACATTTACTAATTAAATGAATAACCTTTATTTTCTCATCATTTGAATGAATTTTTGTTATTGGTATTCAAAGTTTTAAAACTTCAAACATTTCTTGTCGTGATTTGACCCGTAAAGATTGGAAATTCAAAGTCAGCATTTAATAACCTGATTTTAAAAGGTGACCACCATTTCATCCTTTCATATTGCTCTTGTACCTACAGTGAACTATGTAATAAAAACATTTGACCAAAGGTTTATTTGGATTAACAAAAATAGATAAGAGAATGAGATTTTGTAACAGTTTATAAGAGAGTGGGTAATAAAGTCCTGTGCAGGCAACCTGAATTATTTTTAAAAATTAGGGATACAATTTGATTTATGCTGAATAGGGGAAAAAAATAGAAGAAAAAATAAGCATAGAAAATAATGCTAAGCACTCATACTGCTTCACTTACCTGGCAAGTTTATATTTCCAGGATTTGTAATTCCCATTTTTGGGTGCTGATTGACTAACTGGTGATTTCATCTTCCTTTTAGTTGGGTATCTGTAATGTCAGTGACATCTTGGTGAATTTAGTAAACTATATATTGTTTGCTGAATTTCAAAATACATAATTTAGTTTTAATTCATAATTTAATAGTGTTTATGTAGTACAAATTTTGATATATATTACTTTCCATTAACATTTATTAACATACTTTTAAAATATGTATGGATGTGAGGAAAAGTACAGGTACATATTTAACACTGCTGATTGTAATGTATTCAAAACTGAAGTAATTGAAAAAATAATTTAAAGTTTAAGCAGAAAAATAAGGGGTTCACATATTACTCTAAAATATAATATATATAATATATAAGGTGTATTCAATAAGAAACAAGCTGGAGACATAATTACAAAAACCAGTACCTGTATATTAAAAGTATTGGCCCTGGCTGTTGAGACACTTGTTCCACTGTGACACAAAGCAGTGAATAGCTGTCTCATTAAAGTCCCAGGGTTTCAATGTGAGCCAGTTCTGCACGTATACCTGGATATCGTTCAAGATGAATCGTTTGCTCCTCAGAGCCTTTTAAAGGGGACCAAAAATGGCGTAATCACGGGGAGAGAGATCTGGACTGTAAGGAGGGTGGCTGAAAACCTCCCATTTGAATTTCTGCAGGAGTGCCGCGACTGTGTTGGCCATATGAGGCTTTGCATTCTCATGGAGCAGAATGACCCCATGGGTGAGATTGTCTAGTCATTTTATTTGATTGCTTGGTGAAGGTTGGTCAAGGGTTGTAAGTAATGCTGGGCATTCACTGTTGTCCCATGCTGCAGGAAGTCTATCAGAAGGGGGCCATCTTGGTCAAAGAATAACGTCAGCATAACCTTTTCTGCACTTGTGTGGATCACCTTGGTTTTTTTTGGTGAGGTGACCCTGGATGCTTCCACTGGAGACTATCATTTTGATTCTAGTTCAAAGTGATGACACCATCACTCATCTCCAGCCACTACTTGTGCCAGGAACTCATTCCCTTTCCACCATTGGGCACACACTTTTGCAAGAGCAGTCGTTCCTTCATGATGGTGTAAACACTTCCAACACTCAATCCGACCTCGGCGGCTATCACTTTCACTGTCACTTGGCAGTCCTTGGATGATAAGTGCATCAACCAGCTGGACGATGTCATCGGTATTGCAGTGTGGTGCTCCAGACCATGCATCATCAGCTAATGACACCCGTCCTCCCCTGAAGCGCTTGTGCCATGCCTTGACCCTTGCAAGGGACATGCAGCGTGTGCTGTACACTTGTGACATTCTTCGATGAACGTCTGTTCCACCTACTTCTTCCGCTGTCAGAAAACGAACAAAACCTCTCTGCTCTTCTTTTGAGCCTCCATTTCACTGTTTGCAATGCAACTGGCAGCATTGGACAACTGATGCATGCTGCTGCTTTGTATAGTCACGTGATGTGCATGCGTTCCCTCTAGCGACGGGTTGTGAACTTCCATGCCTTGGTCTGAACAACACTTTGTTACACATGCCCATGATATTACCATCCTGTCACCGGTTTGCGCATACCAGACTCCAGCTCATTTATTTTTTAACACACCTTATATATGATATATAAATCAGCTGTAGTCAGTAGAGTAGTACAAAAAACAGCATATAGTACAAAAAATGAAGCTGCTAAAATCACTACATACTATGCAGGGCTGAGTTTATGATAAAGAATACATGCTAAATATTTCATACAGTGAATTATGACCTTTGAAATTCAGACAGATAAGTTTAATCTTTAAATTCACCAAACCAATACAAGATATTGCTACAGTTATCCATGAAGGACATTAGAGAATCATCTGCTGATTCCTTTACCAAATTCCAGGAAGGATGTGTTTTGAGGATGAACCTTAAATTCAGTTTTGGATGCAGGTTGAATAATACAATGTTTAACAATGATTTATTTAATTATTTGCTTCAATGACTTTAAATATAAAATGAAAAGGAATGTTTTACAAATTGTGACAACAATGCATATGTTTACATTGTTTTTGAAGATCATCCTACATGCTCCAGAATGACTGCACTCACTTGTCCCCCAAATACACTCCTGGAAATGGAAATAAGAACACATTGACGCCGGTGTGTCAGACCCATCATACTTGCTCCGGACACTGCGAGAGGGCTGTACAACCAATGATCACACGCATGGCACAGCGGACACACCAGGAACCGCGGTGTTGGCCGTCGAATGGCGCTAGCTGCGCAGCGTTTGGGCACCGCCGCCGTCAGAGTCAGCCAGTTAGCCGTGGCATACGGAGCTCCATCGCAGTCTTTAACACTGGTAGCATGCAGCGACAGCGTGGACGTGAACTGTATGTGCAGTTGACGGACTTTGAGCGAGGGCGTATATTGGGCATGCGGAAGGCCGGGTGGACGTACCGCCGATTTGCTCAACACGTGGGGCGTGAGGTCTCCACAGTACTTCGATGTTGTCGCCAGTGGTCGGCGGAAGGTGCATGTGCCCGTCGACCTGGGACCGGACCACAGCGACGCACGGATGCACGCCAAGACCGTCGGATCCTACGCAGTGCCGTAGGGGATCGCACCGCCACTTTCCAGCAAATTAGGGACACTGTTGCTCCTGGGGTATCGACGAGGACCATTCTCAAACGTCTCCATGAAGCTGGGCTACGGTCCCACGCACCGTTAGGCCGTCTTCCGCTCACGCCCCAACATCGTGCAGCCCGCCTCCAGTGGTGTCGCGACAGGCGTGAATGGAGGGACGAATGGAGACGTGTCGTCTTCAGCGATGAGTCGCTTCTGCCTTGGTGCCAATGATGGTCGTATGCATGTTTGGCGCCGTGCAGGTGAGCGTCACAATCAGGACTTCATACGACCGAGGCACACAGGGCCAACACCCGGCATCATGGTGTGGGGAGCGATCTCCTACACTGGCCGTACACCTCTGGTGATCGTCGAGGGGACACTGAATAGTGCACAGTACATCCAAACCGTCATCGAGCCCATCGTTCTACCATTCGTAGACCGGCAAGGGAACTTGCTGTTCCTACAGGACAGTGCACGTCCGCATGTATCCCGTGCCACCCAACGTGCTCTAGAAGGTGTAAGTCAACTACCCTGGCCAGCAAGATCTCCAGATCTGTCCCCCATTGAGCATGTTTGGGACTGGATGAAACGTCGTCTCACGCGGTCTGCACGTCCAGCACGAACGCTGGTCCAACTGAGGCGCCAGCTGGAAATTGCATGGCAAGCCGTTCCACATGACTACATCCAGCATCTCTACGATCGTCTCCATGGGAGAATAGCAGCCTGCATTGCTGTAAAAGGTGGATATACACGGTACTAGTGCCGACATTGTGCATGCTCTGTTGCCTGTGTCTATGTGCCTATGGTTCTGTCAGTGTGATCATGTGATGTATCTGACCCCAGGAATGTATCAATAAAGTTTCCCCTTCCTGGGACAATGAATTCACGGTGTTCTTATTTCAATTTCCAGGAGTGTAAATTAACAAAACCAGTATTAACATATTGCAATTTTTTAATTAATGAGGGAGAAATTTTCAAGCTAAAGCTTTTCTAACACATGTTAAAGCTTTACTCTCATGCTTCAAATAATGCAATTTCAAACCGGATTTCCTAGCAAAACTTTTTTCGCAATTCTCACATTTGTAACGTGTTCTATCCTCATGAATCAAAGAATGTCTCTCCAAGGATGATAACCTGCTAAATCCCTTATCACAGACTTTACATACATGTAGTTTTGCGCCGTTATGAATCAAATAATGTCTTTTCAACTTTGAAGGTGACAGGAAGCTTTTCTCACAGATTTCACATTGGTGAGCTTTTCTGCCCTCATGAGTGAAATTATGTAGCTTCAAGGACGATATATGGATGAAGGCTTTGTCACAAATTTCACACCGGTATAGCTCTTTGCCCTTGTGAGTCAGAAAATGGTTTTTTAGGTCTGATGATGCTATAAACTTTTTCTCACAAATTTCACACGCAAATGGTCTTTTATCTTCATGAATCATGTTATGAAGTTTTAAACTATATGACCGAGCAAAGGTTTTCTCACAAATTTCACACTTGTATGGCCGTTTACCCTCATGAACCAAAGAATGTCTTTTCAAATCTGATGATGATATGAAATGTTTATTACAAATATCACATTCATAAGGTCTTATGCCCTGATGAATTAAATTATGAGACTTCAATGATGAGATTCGAGAAAAACTCTTTTCACAAATGTTGCATGTATAGGGTCTTTTTCCTTCGTGAACTAAATAATGTGTTTTCAAGTATGATTTCTGACTAAAAGTCTTTTCACATAATTCACATTTGTGTGGTTTATTACCACCATGAATAAAGCTGTGTTTTTTTAAGGATGACCGCTGTGTAAAACTCTTCAAACATATTTTGCATTCGTGTGGTTTTATCCCTTCATGAATCAAATTATGTCTTTTCACATCTGTAGAGCGGGCAAAACCTTTGCCACAAACGTTACAGTAATGTAATTTTTTACCCTTAACAGGGTGCCTCTTTTTGGTATAAGAGGTCATGCTGCAGTTTTCCACAGGATCTTCACCCTCATTGTAGGATCCATGAAGCAACTCAGAATCACTACTGTCGGTTTCCTTTTCTAAAACTGTACTGCAGATAGCGGAGATGCAAGTATCATTGGACTCTCCCAAAGCATTCAATCTGAAATATTATAATAAACTATTAGCACCAAAAAACTCACTTACTGCACAGTTGTTACAGAGCAAATTTACCAACAGTATGCTTGATGTACACACACTGAGGAATGTTAAGGAGTTGTTAGCAAATAAACAAAAAAATTGTAAAATCAAGGAAAGGTTTTACTCAAGTAGTTTCATTCAAATTAACATATTACACAGTAGACATTGAAGTCTAAATACTGGGGAGAAATCAGCAATTACAAGTAAATAAAGGAAGATCCTAGAAAAAACAGAAAGTGAAAGCTATAAACCCAAACCATATGGGAAAATATTTAAATCACTAAACAAAAAAGCTGTTGTGTGTACAAAAGCAGACAAAGGAAATAGGATGGTCATCATGAATAAACAGGATATTTCTAGAATGACAGATTGGCAAGTGAATTTTTGAATTTTAGAAAATAAAGCCTTAGCCTTCAAATAAGTGAAATCCCGGGGCTACCGTTTGCACATGACCTAGTAGTTGGGTCCATATCAAGTGGAGGGCTGAGAAGAGCAATCGAGGAAGTCAATTCTTATTGCAATAAATGGGGTTTGAAAGTGATTGAAAACAAAATCAAGATTATGGTCTTCAAAAAAGGATACAGGTTGTGTAAGGATGAGAAATGGGAGGTTAATAGAAGAGAAATAGAGGTAGTAAGGAAATTTGATTATTTTGGGATAAGGTTGAGTTCAGATGGTAGCTGGAAAGAGAATGTT
Organism: Mantis religiosa; assembly: GCA_030765055.1. Lineage (NCBI taxonomy): Eukaryota > Metazoa > Arthropoda > Insecta > Mantodea > Mantidae > Mantis > Mantis religiosa. Next base: position 22,239,271 of record CM060955.1, on the reverse strand, counting down.
ACATGGATCAGAGTTATGGGGAGTAGATGAGGCTTGGAGAGACACTGATAGAGTGCATAGATCCTTTTGTAAATATATATATATATTGGGATTACCGATAGCATCACCTAACGGGGCAGCACAATTGGAATTGGGCAGGCATTCTACTAAAATTAAAATCTTGTCAAGGATGAAATATTTATACAGAATCACTGACTTGGAAGATGGCAATATTATTAAAGAATGTTTTCATATTCAAAAGAGAAGTAACTGGGGTGGGTCTTGAGCACATAAAATAAATGACGTGTTGAATCAGATAGGTATGGGTCATTCTTGGATAAATGCAGAGTATGGGTATAGAGGCTTCTGGAAAGAAGTTAAGCTAAGATTAGAAGATATTGATAGACAAGAAAGACATTTTCACCAATACAAGTGACAAAAGCTCACTGAGATTATATAGAGAAATAAAAACAACCTGGAGGAAGGAGGGATATATAGATATATGTAGTAAGTTAGGGCGAGGTTTTGCTTGGGCGAGAACAGGAGTGAGAAACTTGAAAGGTAGAGGTCAAGATAGGGAGCTAGATAAATGTCCATTGTGTGGAGAAGAGAATGCAGATTTCCATTGTATATTATATTTTAGTCAAACAAAGATATGGAGAGAGCAGGCCTGGCTACGTAAATGGGACAATTTGGGGAGTGAAGTAGTAATTAGAAATAGTCTGTCAGTAAAAGGGGAAAAGAACAGGAGAAATATAGGGAATTATTTAGGAAAAGTTAAAGAGAGATGGCTAAGAACAATTAAGAAAAAATGTAGAGTAGGATAGGTGAAATGGCAAAAGGAGTAGAGGGCCTCCAATACACAAAAACCTAGGGTTAGGTGTATTGGAACCGAATTATTATTCAATGGTGGGCAACATGATAGGATTTTCAGGATTTAGGAATATATGGCATTTTTCAGTGTGGATTTTATAATTGTAATCTTGATTTTGTATTTCCATTTGATGATGTAAAAGGAAAGATGAGAAATAAATTATAAAATTAAATAAGTGTGTAAAACAGTTAAATGAAATAAGGATAAAAGGATAATCCCAAAAGAAATGAAATATAAAACCAGACAACCCTACAGTAGCAAACATATATGAATTACCCAAAATTCATTAAACAGGAACTAAGATGTGTCCAATCATTAACAACATAAACACAACCTGCTACAAACTGTCCAAATGGCTAAACAAGGAGCTACCAAAATTTGAAAGCAACAGTATTGGAATTAATCAACAAAACCAAAGACCTAGAATTTTGATATAATCTCTTTGTTCCTAAGCGTACCAAGAGACAAACTCATGGAGTACATGCAGATATGGCTTCAGTCTCTACAATTAGATCAGAACATCATACAAGAATACCCTTCAGTTAATAAATATCTGTAATGAACAGTTTTGTTTTTCATTCAATGGAAAATTTTTCAAACAGAAATCAGGACTATCAATGGGCAACCCATTGTCCTTATTCCTGGCAGACCATTTTATGAACTTCTTGGAAACTCAAATGAAAAAGGCAATCAAACTAACTTTCAAACACTGATATAAATATGTGGATGACATCTCGGTGTCAATGAGAAAGAGGTGGATGATGCATTAAGACTACTCAATTTGCAGAGTCCTGCAGTAATATTTTCCATAGAAAAAGAGAAAAACAACAAAATCCTTTTTTTAGATTTGAAACTAGTTAGGAAACAAAAAACTAAAATTCGGCATATATGAGAAAGAAAACCATATGGTACATTTTATAAAATCAGATGGATACAACCCAAGACAACACAAGCATGCTGTTAATCAACAGTTTGACTTAAAGGCTGGTCACTGTTCCCGTAAACAAGATGGAATATACCAAAGAATAAAACCATATAGTTCACATTGCAGAATACAATGGATTCGATGCTGAATTGGTCAAAAAGAAAATTAATAAATTAAAATGACAACATAGATGCAAACAAGTAACTACTATTTCCCCAACCAGTACCTAACAAAACTCATACAGAAATTCACATACCACCCCCAGAGGTATACACCTTTTCCAAAAGTATTTAAAGAACACATTACTTATATACTTTGACTCCACAGAACAAATTCATTGTACACCTTTTGAAATCATATAATTCAAAAGAGAAACTCAGCAGTTGTGTACCAGAAAAACTGCTAACTTTTACATTGCCAAAACAAAAAGGAATTTGAACATTAGGCTTAAAGAGCATTTTAGGAACTTCAAGAACAAAGAAACAGACAAATCAGTAGTAGTGTACAATTTTTGGAATGAGAATCACAATATAGAGCAAGAAATCCATTAAAAAGTTTTCAGCATCCAACTACATTAACTACGAGGGAAAAGATATTCATAAAGAAATATGAAGGAAAACTCTTCAATTTTTAGAAGATAACCTGAACTTCAAGTTCATCAAGTTATCAACAGAAATGCCCTTATTGCCTCCAAGGAGTTCACCAAATCAAAATTCAACAGTCGATATTAGATGAGGATGTTATGAAGATTCTTATAAAAAACATGTTCTAGGTAAACACTAGCAATATATGGAGCATGGAGTACTAGTTTGACCCAAAATTATATTAATTTTGTGCTTCATTGTACCGTAGTCCATACTCATTAAGCACACTGTGTAAGTTTGGTATCTTCGTACTACATCCAAGCCGCCACTTAATATATAGGTTTTGGTTGTTCTGGTTCCTCTTCGTCACTATTTTTCTTATTTTTCTCTGTGGTAAACACTGTTGCTCAATTAGGGTAAGTTGCCTGGATTAACACCAGTCCCCCCCCCCCCCACCCTGTTTCCCTATTTGAAAATATGAATGTTGAGGACCCTGATCTTATTTGAACATAATTTCCACTAGATGTGTTGATGCTGTGTATTTATGAAAGAGAAAGAGATTGTATGTTAGCATAGGGTAAACAATTTTGGAGAAAACTTACCCTGGAACTTCTCCTCCTGGTGGGAAATGCTCACCAGTACCAACTATATAAGCATGATCCTGAAATTATAAAACATTGTCTATAGCAGTCGCTACAGAATACATCATTATTAAAAGTAAGGTTGAATCAGTGCAAAATGTCATTAATTTAATGGTGCTGTTTTGAGTGCAGAATTTCCTTCTTCGCTTTTTTTTTTACACTTTACTTTCTCTAGCATGTACCAGACAGGTAGAGGAAGTGTTGTACTCCATCAAATTTTTTTAATAATAATGATGATAACAGAAGAATAACTACTTTCAGAAAATGTTCCTTGCAAGGAACCTTTCTACTATAACAAAATTGATATGTGGTTACTAACAGCTCCACTGCATGAAGGTGAGGGATCGAACATTAGACTTTCTGCAACTACATACATAAATGTAAGTGATAGTATTTCCATTCAAACAACACAAGAGAACATAAACCAAAGGAATCTTCGAAAAGAGCTGTCTTGCATGATTGCCAACTTTGTCATAACAATATAACCATGCTGGAAAATGTGGGTGGGTACTCCTGTAACAGAATTTCTTAGTTATGCAAAAGGGGAAGTATGCACTGAAAGCAGTTTGTGGAGTATAAAGTGAAGTGTGTGTTAGAAAAAAATCCTCACTATAATGAGACACATATTGCTGAGATTCTCAGTGGAAAATGTGAAACAATCACTGAAATTTGGAAAATTTATGCATACCCATAAATATATACCAGTTACTTCTGTAATGGTGAGAGCTCATTTTTGACATTTAAGCCATTTACAACAGATAAGAGAAGTTTAAAGTGCAGAACCTAGAAAAATTATTGGTTATTTACTGCAATAAGAATTATAGAATTAGAATTTATTTATACATCTTGATATTTACAATATTTTATCCCCATTACATACATATTTTCTTAGTCTAGTTGTATAAATTGCTTGGTGCCATCTTTTAACCTAGCTAGCTCAGCCTGCTTGGCTCCCAGGCCTTCTAGCATGGCTGAGTAGCATAGTCACCCTTCCGTCATCTACTATAGTTTGCTGTCTCCCCTTGTTGTTCCAGCATATTTTCTTTTCCACTCTTTCCTTTTCTCATCCATTTCTATTTAGCTTTCCAAAACAAGTTCCCTGTATTTCTATTTCTACTTTGATTTATCCCCGTGACAATTTTTATGGGTTTCAACTCGCTTTGCATCTTTTCCCATTTCTCCTCCCATACTTTCTGTCTCCATACTGCTAGCTCTTTGCACTCTTGATTAAGGCTTCACGGGTGATCAGCCGCGTCAAATTTAGGAAGATCGAGCTTTCAGCCATTTTACAGTCTATGGCCTTCATCAGGAACTGAGTAATTGCTGCGAAACATGACCCTATTCATATGTTAATCGGTGGGCGGAGCATGCCCTGCCCTGGCCAATTACCGAGTGACAATGCTGGATTGGCTCAGCTGGCGATGGACATAGCTACCATCTGCTTTGGTGTTTTCTAATGAGGTGGTTTGTTAGTTACTTTGCAATCTTATCAGAATGTGTAAAAACCACACCGAACATGTTCATAGAACTACGCAAACATTTCTCAAACATTATCACCACCATCCACTACCTAAAACCCAATCTCCATGCCAGCAAGGGATGCAATCTCGGTATGGCAACAGTCGAAGGATCCACCTTCGCGGAGGAGGACTCCCTTCAATGACCTCTGTGCTTGGGTACTGTGCTCTCTATTTCTACACATAATTTGCATATTTCTACACTGCTACTTCTTACTCTCCTTAAGAATATTGATCCCATTCTAATCCAAGCCCTTCCCTCTCCTGCCTGTTACATTGGTCTACGCATCTTTCTCTTCCCCATTCTTTATTAACCTATAAAACTTTAATGACTGTTTTCTAACCATTCTAGTTCTGATTATTTTCCAAAAGTCTGCTACATTCCTATTTTCTAGTCTCCAAAAATCCTCCATTTCTATTTCTTCCACAGCCTTTTCTGCTTCTGACCACCAGTTTCTTCTATTTCCAATTTTCTTTTGTTGATTCATACACGCCTTTAGAATTTTACTGCCGCCACCACCACCATCTTTTATCAACCATTTATACCAAAATTTTAAGACTCTCAATTATTATACATTTCCTTTTGATTTTTCCTAATTCTAGTAGGCTTAATTCTCCTGGAGCTGATCTAGGCAATCCCAAAATTTCTAGCAAACTGTTTGCATAACAGGTCTATTTTATTAGTTATTTTGACATCCTTCATATTTCTGCAATATACAACATCCTTGACACTACCAGTGTTTCATACATTCTCTCTAACCACTTGCCTGACATATCGAGTTTCGCTTCGCATATCCTTATTCCTGTCATTGCTGCCTTTCCTTAGGCTACCACCTTACCAATGTACTTCCCATTCTCCATTATTATGCATCCTAACCCCTAAGTACTCAAATTCTTTCGCAACTTCTAATTTTTGTTCCGCTAAGAACCATTGTTCCTCTCTCTTAAATTTTGTTCCTCTTTTGAAAACTATCACTTTTGACTTTTTGTATTTACTTTAATTCCCCACTCTTTACAGAACTTTTGAATTTCATTTATTGCTCTTTGTAATCCTACTTATGTTATTACTCCTACCGTCAGATCAACTGCATATTGTAGCGAACTCCGGAAAGAAGTTTGATACTAGGGGGATGTAGCTTTCAGAGGCATGCTACTCAGAGAGGGTGATGATGATGATGATTGTGTTTAAGGGCGCTGGGCGGAAAAGGTTTATTAATCCCAAATTGGTATATGAGCCAGGTTTATTAATTGAATAAATACACAATGTTCAAGGGCAGCCTTGGCCTAATGGAATACACCCAAACTTACCTTGAAATTCATTAGACTCGGAGGTGCTGATTCAACCCTTGCGATGACATGTATAACGGCTTGTATGACAGCTTGACCACGGACACTTATTAACTCACTATAGACTCCCTATCATCTGCATATCAACTGCGCCAACTGCCTCGTTGACCTACATTGGGCCAGCTTAAATACTTTATTCTTGAAACGTATACTCCAAATTCAAGGCTTGAACTACTTTCAACAGTTTTTGTCAAATGTTGTAATCTAGCCAGTGGAGGTTCGATTCCTACCATGGCTGTTACAATATAACAGACCTGGTATCTCTTTATTTCCCATTATCAGACAGTGTTGATTTCTTGCTTTCACTCTATTGACTATATCATCTATAAACAATTGAATAAAATGGGACTTAATTTACAGCCTTGTCTTAAACATAACTTCCGTTCTGTCATCTGTGATTTTATTCCTTTCACATCCTATACAAAATTTACCTCCTCTATACTGCAACCATCCTTGCTTTATATGGGATGTAAACAAAGCAGGAAAATGTATTACTCCACCGGCGACCATGATTGGAGGGCATAGTTGTGCCATTTTATTAACCACGTGTCGAGCATATGCATTGTCAACAAACTTGAAAAGTTGTATATAGAATAAAAAGAAGTATTTCAGAAGGTGGAATGCCACTGTTACTAAAATAAGGCAAATGAGTCAATCTTGTATACACTTTTCTCGTTCTGTGGTCGACTGATGGTGCAACCGGTGTCTGCTTCTGGCTTGGTGTTGTGCTGCCATCTGACAATCTGGTAAGTCTGATGTCATACATGGGGGGAATTTCAAATTCATCAGGATATTAGTAATGAATATGTTTTCCCAAATCTGCAGTTCGAGGTTTCTTTGCCTGTTTGATCAATTCTATTTCTTGTTTGATGTGATTCTTAGACCAAAAGTGATGTGCTATGGCAGACTTGTCCATGTGTTTGAATTTAATATTTCTGAAGTGTTCTTTCGTCCCCCTCTGCTTCTGCTTCTTTCCTTGCTTCCTCAAAGTCTGTTCACCTTGTTCCTTCGCAAGAGTGCCAATGTATGCTAACTTTTTCCTGTTCATTACTCTTGACACTCATGCTCCAATTTTTTCCTTCTACAAATAGTTGTAAACCTTTCATAAAGGCCATCTTCCCAGCTGTCCTTGCTTCGTTACTATTTGAAATCAGCTGTTTCCTTAATTGTTGCTCTGCCTTTGTGTAGTAGAAAACTTTTGTTCCCTTTTAATTTATTTGTTCCCTGTTTAATTTTTTTGCATTTCATATCATTTCACCTTTCTTCCTTAAAGTTGTAAATTTAGTAATATTGTACTTATTCTCCTATTCTTTTGCCTAATCTTAATGCTTCTTCAATTTCCCATTCATAAACTTCCATGCCAAAATTCTTTTCCATCATTTCGTACACTGCGTCTTCTATGCCTATTCCATGTTCATTTACTCTGAAAATTATGCAGTTTCTTCTCCTTTGTCCTGAGTCACATCTGTTTGATACAATTTCAATTTTTCTTTCTGCATTCTTCTATTTGTTGTTCCAGTTCATCTGTTTTCTCATCGCTTCCTTCAACTTTTCTGTGTTATTGTCCATGCTCTTTCCCAGACTGTCTTGCACTTCTTTTAAAAGTCTCTCAATGCGTTGCAAATCCATGGGTCCTCAATTTTGTTCTATTCCACCTATTACTGATATTTTGGCAATTATTATTGCCAACCATATTTGCCTGCTGATTACTAATACTCCATTTATTTTTACTTTTTGTCTTCTGAAACTTCCTATCCTCACTCTGGATTTCTGGATTTCTATCCCCATGGTACACTATGCACGCACCTTACACATCTGTCTCTTACAGACTCAATAAGAATTATATCAACACTGAAGTTAAAAAAGTTAAAATGTGTACAAAAATTAGTAGTGATACAAAAAAAATAATCAAAATGTTGACCCAAGACAGTTTAAACCAAATAAACCAGAAGTGTATTTTTCTCTGCAGCATACTTTGACGCTTTTTACTGCATAGTTATATGCATATTTTCATGTTTTTAGTACATAATGTTCAGGGGTCTAGCCATTACAACTCGTTTATAGTATGTTTTGGATAACTTTAGCAATTTCAGTGGTGGTAATATTCCCACATTGCTTCTTCAATGAATACTTGTTTTGTATGAAAATCATGTTGCAATGTCAACAAATGATACCATTTTTCTTCACTATTAATCCAAGCAAGGAAAAGAAACCTGCTTAAATGATTATGCTTTAAACTGCTTTTGCTTCTGTTTCTCTAAAGCATTGTGTCTGTTTCCTAGTTTAGTTAATGTTATGAATCCTGGGAGCGGGATTTTTACTGTGTTATATTGCTTTTAAAGCAAATGTATTATTTATTTATTTTATTTACATCCTAAAATGTTAAGTCATATTGGATGGTGAATGAAATGGATGAAATGATGCTCAAATGAGTCCAGGGTCCATAGAGCTTAGAATTACCTGACATTCATATTTCAGGATAAGGAATAACCCTGGAAAAATCTTATCCAGGTAACTCACCCTAACCGAGATTTGAACTTGAGATCTTTTGAATATGAGGCAGACACACTACCATTTATGTGTGTTAAAGAAAAGGTATATTCTGCTAACAAAGTAATGTACATTAGGGCTAATAAAGAAGTGCAACAGTTGTAATACCCTTTGTCTTATCACACACAAGGAATGAGAGAAGTGAGTGTGTAGTTCTTAATGACTTATGATTGACAACTATATAAGCTTAGGTTTATGATTATGGTAGATTAGGTTAGGTTTAGTTGCTTTTATATAAGCTTACGTATCTGATTAATGGTAGGATGGGCCAGATTTAGTTAAAGCTTTATAAGCTTTGGTTTGTGGTACTGTCTTTAACATGTGATAGCTACCACTATTATTGAGTTACAGCAGTAATTTTTTTTTTTATGTGGTTACAATTGTTATTGACAAATAGTCATGGAACATTATAACATTAATGCCCGCCTTGGTAGCATAGATGGTAGCGTGTCTCCCTCACGTTCAAGAGGTCCCGAGTTCGAATGTCGGTCAGGGCGAGTTACCTGGATAAGGTTTTTCCGGGGTTTTCCCTTATCCTGGAAGACGAATGTCGGGTAATTCTAAGCTCCATGGACCCCGGACTCATTTGAGCATCATTTCACCCATTTCATTCATCATCCGATATGACTTAACGTTGGAGGATGTAAATTAAAAAAAAATAACATTAAGCTAACATAGCAAGATGGTGCCACATATCATACTGCTCTTGAAACAATCAATCTTTTGAAGAAGTTTAGAGGTTTCATCATTTCCTGTGGTGGTGATGTTAACTGGCCCCTGAGATCATGATATTTAACACAGTTTGATTACTTTTTGTGGGGTTATGTTTAATCTCGAGTTTATGCCAACAAGCCAGAAACAGTAAATGATCTTATGAATAACATCATGCAAGTTATTCATGAAGTTGGACCTAATTTATGTTCTTCTGTCATTAAAAATTGGGTCAACTGTATATGTGCAACCAAACAAAGTCATGGCGGCAGGGGCGGCTCATTCTTATGTACTGCAGTGCTGAGCATGCTCTTTTCTGTTTTATAAATCATACTGTAGAAATTTTAAAAGAAAATGTAAATAACAATGCATTATTGTAGGTATAAGAAATCGAGTATGACCAATAATGAACCCTTGATGCAAGGAAAACACCTGAGTAACCACATGCATAACTAATGGAATGTATCCTTGAGTTCAACATGCTAAGAGCCAGCAAGCTCGGTAATCAGCATTGCGCATGCATACAACCTTCCCCTCTTGTCTCCCTGATGTCCTAAGTTCACTAGATTTTCGCACTAATGCATGCTGTAGCTGGGTGTTGCGCGGTGATCATTTGCTGCAGGGCAAAGCAGCGCCATCAACACTCAATAGTTATAGCTGTAGAACTTGAAATGCATTGAAAATCATTTAACAATCTATCATCGCTTTATATTTTGTTTTAGAAACTAATTCCATCCTTCTTATGTAAACAGATCCAATACCTAATGGTTATTAAATCGAGGGCAGGTTGTTTGTGATGTACCTATCATGTTGGCATGATACTCACTTCCCACGACCCTAACGGGAATCCCCCGTAACAAGTGCATGTGGTTCGCATGCTCGCACTGTAAGTATTCCTTTGTGTAAAGTTATTTAGTGGCTGAAATCACTTTCTTTATTTTGTTTGTGAGTGTGAATCGTGTTATAAATTCATTTTATTCAGTGTATGAGTAATTTAATATTACGAAAACTTTAACCAATAAATAATGAACACAGTTAATGAACTTCTGAAAACTCCCTTTTCAAGGCGAGCATTAGAAGAAAGGGTTAGTATAAAATGTTAGGGCGAGCAATATCTGATCTAAAAATTGAGCAAAAAGCGAAAGGAAGTAGAAATCCTGTTTATACCATGAAGAAACATCAGTGCATGGACTTCATTTTTTGAAACTAGGTGAGTTGCATGTACTTTTTCCTGCAGCAAGTCTTCCAGTCAATTGGTCAGAAGATGTAGAAGGGTTTACAACAGCCTGTTCCTTGCCTGCTGCCAGAGCCAAACTTTCCCCAACAGTGCACATATATTTGTGTAGAGAAACTGATGCGCGTGAGCTGCTTGATTTTTTTGAATAGTATGTAACTGTTTACCACTATTCTAATAAATAGATTAAAAAAAGTTTCTTTCACCGTTTCATAGTTTTCTTATGAAAGGGTAATATGCAACAAGTTAATCATGTCGATCTACACGTCTTGTTTACATTGTAATCAAGAATGCAATCACCCTTCACCCTGTTAGGAAATACAATTGGAGATACAATATATCTTTGTGGGGGTGAGAGTACAAAGAGTTCTCGACCTCTGTGGCAAAGGGTACTCTGCTGCTGTGTGTGGAAGGAAACTGCATCCTCAGGCTGATTGATGTGGTCACTAATAATGCACAGAATGACAGTATGCCCCAATAATTTAAGAAATGGTGACATACTCTTTGCTTTAATCGACTGAGCATGTGGAGTTCCCCAGCATAATCCATACTGTAAGTGCTAGGGTGCATACAACAGCTTAATGGCTGAGGGTTTTGTAGCCTACCTAATTGTAAATCACAGCCTGCATTTCAAGGGGCAGTATCCAACACAGTCAAATGGATGTACATTTAGCGGAGTACCTGTGGCGCCAAGACTCCTAAAACACGAAAGCTGATTGACGACATCTGGAAGATTTGGCCTGTGGTTTAGTTGAAACATTAATTTAGATGATAATTTAGTTATGCTTTATATCAGTGAAAACTTTTGCACTAAACTTATTGACTAGTGTACTGACTTCAACTTTGGCAACAAAGGCATGCTGATTGGGGGAGCAATGCCGGCAGCACCCAGCTCATGTGTAGTAAGTACATTTGGATTTAGATTTTATTCATTTCATTTCAAATGAATTGATGTTAGAGGATGTTTGACAGTTTATTTTTTTTTTTTTTTTTTTTTTTTATTTTTTAATTTTTTATGTTTTGATAATATCTGTGACTTCTTATAGGATGTAATGTCACAAGTGAGTTTGGAAGTTAAAGAAAAATTTTGCAGGACGTAATGAAAAGAAGAGCCCACGTAACTTCCAACTGTTTTAAACCACATCAGTATCACATCAACAAATCCATGCATTGTATTTTTGTTGCATTCCAGTTTGCATGAAGTTTCAAAACAAAACTTTGACATCAATATTAAATTATAGATGAGTTGTATTTATCTCATCAGCTTCACTTACGTACCTATATTGAGGACATGTTTCACGAACTATTGTTCGCATCATTGGCTCTAATGCGACTAAAGCTTGATCCAATGGTGTGGGTAGTTCTGGAGTTGCTGCTGCCATCTGTTGATTTTGTCATGAATTTAAATGTGGGGTAGTCTTCTGGCGGGACTTCGAAGTTCATTAGCTGCTTTTTATGTTTTTCTATGTATATTCTCTCCCATCTGATGAGTTCACTATGTTTTTGTACATATTTTAGTAATTTGGTGCTATCTTCAATTTCATGATTTTCAGACCAGAAATGAGCTGCTATTGTGGACATTAATATTTTTGTATCTTAGGTGCCTAAAATGTTCTTTCTTTCTAGTGCCTATGTTTCTTTTTGTCAACAATATTAACATTTATTGTCAACAAAGTTTAAAGGGGATTTTAAAGAGGGATATGTGCACATAAGTATAAAATTCTTACCTTTGCTTCATTCTGCACATCCCCATCTGAATAATATTCATTTTCAGTTGGTGCCATTCCCATCCAAATGGGTTCTTCTTTTATATTTACTTCAGTATCCACTACATCCTCATTGGTGTGCAGTTCTTTGTCAGATAGTGTTTCAAAATCTGGAGAAACTGAAACTGTCTTATTCTGCAAATTTGAAGGTTCCTCCAATTCAGGTGATGCTCTGTTCTGCCAGCAAGGCTCTTTTTTTACTTCCACTCTGGTAACTGCTTCAGGACTGTCACTGTTGCCAGTAATCTCAGCAGATGCCATTGCAAAACCTGAGGAGATGTATAACTATCAGCACATTTTAAAACATGGAAAAGAAATCTGAGTGCTACATGACTTGATCTAACCAGCAATTTGTATACAGCTTCTAGAAATTATTCTGATGAAAGCTTAAGTTTGTATCTACATGTTAAACAAGAGAAACATTTGTAGAAATAGTTTTATCATACATTGTGTAATGTCAGTTACACCAGACATGCTAATATTAATGTGATAAAAGATGGGACTACAGTTTGAATGCATGCAATGTCACAAAAGGATCACATATTTGAACATTAGTAATTTGCTTTATGGCTAAGTTCCACAGTTTTTCTTCAATTTAAGGTATAAGTAAAAAATTGTATTGGATACCAGAGAGAAAAATATACAAGTTTAAAAAGTATATAATCATTTATGTTCCACTTAGAATGTGCAAGTCGTAGAAAAAGTAAGAGTTATCAGTCTGCTTTTATTTTCACTAAATGCCAATAAGCACACAAAATTTGCTTTTGGCATTTATGCATTACAGTAACATCTAGTATTGTACTGTTTCAGACTTAAAAATTCATCTGTCATATACTATTAATTCACTGACTCCTATTTGAAAATAACAATGATGTTACACAGTTTAAGTTTTCTCTTCCTTGGTGGAAATTAATTATTCTTCCACATTAGCCATGAGCTACCATGGCCAACATGCCAGCATGACACTAAATTCTCCAACTGATTCGTATTTTCCCGGTAAACCACTACAGATTCTCATATACTTAAATGAGATATGCACAGTTTATGGTGACTTAATATGCTGTAAGCTTTTAAGTCCCAGGTTGTACTACAATTCAAGCTCTTCAAGAACCATATTTACATTACTATTAAAAACTATCTAGGAGTACGATTAAGCAGTAAGGGGGGTTGGAAAGAGCAGAAGAGAATGGCAATGGCAAAAGGTAAAATTGCATTAAAAGCTATTAAAGCATGCCTAGATAAATTACCAGGAATGCAAATAAAACAGCTGGAGAGAATTTACACAGCTGTAGTAGACGCAAAAGTGCTCTATGGGGTAGAGATATGGAATTTGGAGGAGGGGGGTGCAAATATGAATGTGATACATAGAAACTTTTGCAAACAAGTTTTGGACTTACCTCGAGCTTCACCAAATGGAGTGGCGCAAGCAGAATTGGGAAGACTGGGAACTAGAGGGATAATGGTGGAAAGGGTGTTAAAATATTGGGTGAGAATTAGGAGTTTGGATGAGCAGAATATTCTGCGTCAATGCTTGATAGTACAGGAAAGACTAAATCAGAAAGATTCATGGCTAAATAAGATATAGGAAATGATGTTCAAAATAGGGTTGAGTGTCATGTGGGAAAACAGGGAATTATTGCAAAGAACTTAGGTTAAGAACGGATGATATTGAAAGGCAAGAAATGTTAGGAAGCTTCAACTTGAAAAGCTCACTGGAAATTTATAGAGAGATGAAAGTGATGTGGAACAGGGAAAAATACATTGATATTTGTGATAAAGCAGCAAGAAAAGGCTTTGCATGGGCCAGAACAAGGGTGGTGAAAGTGAAGGGTTTGCGAAGAGGGAGGGATCTGGAGAAATGCCCATAGTAAAAGTTAAATGATGAAGCCTGGAACTCAAGTACTTACGACAGTAAGTCACCACAAACGGTGTATCTTGGATGCGAGAGCCCCTAGTGATCTACAGGGGAAATATCTGAGTCAACTGGAGAATTTAATGTCAGGATGGCACGTTGGCCATGGTAGCTCAAAGGTTAAGAGCGAGTGGACGGAAACCAGGAGATCCGTGGTTCAAATCCTGTCCATGGCATTGAATTTTTCATGTTGACTATCCATAAAAAATCTTAGCCTATGTACGGCTAGTGTGGAGAAATTATTAATTTCCATCAATTAACTAAAATAATAAAAGTTAAATGATGAAGCCTGGGACTCAAGTACTTACAACAGTAAGTCGCCACAAACGGTGTATCTCGGATGCGAGAGCCCCTAGTGGTCTACCGGAGAAATATGAGTCAACTGGAGAATTTAATGTCAGGACGGCACGTTGGCCATGGTAGCTCAAAGGTTAAGAGCGACTGGACGGAAACCAGGAGATCCGTGGTTCAAATCCTGGACATGGCATTGAATTTTTCATGTTGACTCTATCCATAAGTGCAGAGCTATTGAGTAATACTATAGCTTGTTTCAAGAAGTATGTCTCCTGGTTCCAAAAGAGCATTTAGAAATAGAGCCTCTTAGCAGCAAATTAGGAAATACAGTGCTACATTTACAAACACTAGAAGTAATAAGCAGTATCTACATATTTGTCAAAAAGGAACAAAAATCCGGGAAGTGTATCACAGGCAACAGGTATATCTGAAAGCAGTGTTAGGAAAATTAAGAAAAGAAAAACCATTGATTCTGGTGCAACAATGTGCTTCTCTATGCCAGGTAAACAAAGATAAAGAGCATGCACAAAATCTAATTTGGATGGTTTTAATTAAGAAGTAGTTAGGCAAACTGTAAATAAGTTTTGCATTACAGAAAAAGACCGACTCTTGAGAAAATGCTTATGTGAAGCTTCAAAATTCTACTGACTTCCAAGGCAGTGTCTCAACATTAGGAAGAGGCCTTTTGAAGCTAGGATTTAGATGGAAGAAAACCAAGCGCAAGAAACAATGAAACATCATACCATACAGGCAAAAAGGCTTTAACTATCTGTGAGGTATTCAAAGACTCCACAATTAAGGCTGCAATATAGTTTATATGGATGAAACATATCAATGCAGCACATACCTGTAGTGATAACTCCCTATTGGGACTCTGCACAAATGTCTAAAGGCCAGCAGATGGTAATCGTGCATGCTGGAGAACACGGTTTTGTTTGCAATGCCTATGCCTATGTATGATTTAAGGCCCAAAAAATGTAGAGATTACTATGATAGAATGAATTACAACTCAATTTAGTAGAGCTGCAATGCCAGCTACACGATCTTTGAGAGTGAGCTTTGACTTATAAATGGTAAGCTTTGTTTTTACAGTGTACTCTCCTCTCAAAATCTTATGCATGTGATGCATTGTGAGATAGATGCACTATTCCCACCACAGTTACTCATCCCTACCACGTAGGATTTCTGTCAAGACATATATCTGTAAGTAAACACTAGGAAGACAAAGTTATAAACATTCATTTATGTTGTAAATAGTATGCATGAGTAAGAACTTCCCCAATTCTTATCAATAGCAATGATATGTTGAACATTTTTATTTTTTTATTTATTTATCTGCCGTAGGAGTCAGCCAGACTTGTGGCATCCTCAAAAATACAGTTTCAAAGATATAAAAATGAATTACAAATATGATTGAAAATGTTATAAATTAATATAAAGTCTAATACACTAGTACATTTTAAAAATACATACAGTAAAATAAAATTTATTATTACAATTTTATATTAAAAATTAACTGATGCTAAAAGGTAAAAGTTTTAACAATATAAGTTGCACTGATTGCCTAAACCTTCTGTATTTCCTTTTACACAAAATCTGTATAAAAATCAACACTAATTTAATATTTTACTTATCTGCTTAAGTATTCCTCAAGTGTATAAAAACTTCCATTTATACAGAACTTTAACTCTCTTTTAAATCTATTTGTCACTTGTATACCTT
The DNA here is from genome assembly GCA_030765055.1 of Mantis religiosa. Lineage (NCBI taxonomy): Eukaryota > Metazoa > Arthropoda > Insecta > Mantodea > Mantidae > Mantis > Mantis religiosa. Next base: position 22,223,215 of record CM060955.1, on the reverse strand, counting down.
TTGAGCTACAGCATGAAAGTTATTGATTTCCCTAGTTTCATAATTATGTATTTGACTGTTTGTTTTCTGACTTATAAATTTTGTTTTTACAAGCATTATTACTTCAAATATATATAGAGATTGTAAGGTCAGGATATTTAGCTTTCTAAATGCATCTCTACACGAGTCAATTTGTTTTAAACCTAACATGATCCTAACTGCTCACTTTTGTAGGGTGAAAATCATCTGGATATACTTTTTTGCACACTGTCCCCAAATGTTTATCCCATGTAATTTTATAATAATTTTTATTTGCATATAGACATACTATGTTTCAAGCATCGTTACAGTCTAATTTCAAATGACAATCATTATTCACAAAATACAAATTATATAAAAAATATACAATTCATGAAACAGTTTCCATTATAATTCATCAGTTCTATATAATCTTTCTATTAAATACTTTTTAATTCCTTTTTGAAGCTATTTCCAGGTAATGTTTTTAAATAATTTGGCAATTTGTTATAAAATATAATTCCCTTCAATAATGGATCTTTTCCAGCTGATTTTGTTCTTGTAGTAAGTCTATGAAAGTTATCACTTCCTCTAGTATTGTAGCCATAGAGTTTACTATTTCTGTTGACATTATTTACATTACATTCTGTTTTATGTACAAGTAATATATATATATATATATATATATATATATATACAATGAAATTACTGTCAAGACTCGCTCCTTTCTGAAAGTTGGTCTACATGATGTTCTATTTCCTAATTTAAACATTATTCTTACACACATTTTTTGTAGTATTAGAATCCTATTCATGTTGATAATTCCACGACTGGCCCAGATTTCAATTGCATAAGTGAGATGGCTATGTATGTAACATCTTGCATCTGGTCTCTATAGTGTACTTCACAGATTTATGTACCTTAACATAGCATTTATTACACTGCAGTTTGTCCAGTACACACCTCTTCGATAGCTCTTGAAGCCGTAATGTAACCTATTTGGTTTTAGTTGCTTTAAGTCTTAAAGATATCATTTAAAGTAAAGATTAAACTGGGAATTAGATATCCCTTGAAAAAGTTTACACATTTATATAATGTAGACACATTTATTGTCAATTTTATAAACACAAGAGTGGCAGCATGACCTTTCTCAACTACAGCTTATCTCACTTCTCTCACTCAGCTGTAAAAGATTAATTCTATAGCCCTTACATTCATGTGTGTGTGTGTGTGTGTGTGTGTGTGTGTGTGAGAGAGAGAGAGAGGGGGGGATGAATGACAATTTTTTGACAATGTTAGTAAAACATAATATACAATGCCTGTATTATGTTATAATGAACAATAAATTGATTGAATGACTGATTGATACTTCAGTTTTAAAATAGGTTTAACTAATATTTTATTACATAAATTCTAATGGTGAAATAAAAGCCATCTAAACATTCATTCATATTTTCTACTGAAAAAATAAATGTAGTAATTGTGCACTAAAAGATTCTAGAGTGCTACAGGGAACAAGATAGTTAATATGATGGCAAATAAAGGAATAGAAATTACAGAAAAGGAAAACAAGATTTTTCATATGCTTTAATAAAACAATTAAAATAAAAAGCCTACCAAAACCATAAAAAATTATAACAAGTAAAATGCTACGTGTAACACTGAAACAAATGCCTATCTTCATTGCAAATCAGCTGGAATAAGTCTTCATAAAATGGCTTTCAACCTAGTGTACAGTCTCGTCTATAAGCACTATGGTTAAACGTGAATCATAGAAAGTGAAATTGGGTTTAAGTGACCAAATGTTTTTTTGCAGTGCTGTATAGTGAGCATTAAGTTTCCTTTCCAATTCTCTCACATTATCTCTTTTGTAGCTGAGACATTAGGACACAACTTATCCACCCCTCGACACATTTTGCCTTACCTTTACAGTATAACTTTCTAACACTGACATCTTGCTATTCTTCTCCTGGTTGCTTTTGACATTTGTTACATTTATTGCCAGCTTTCCTGTCCTCTGTGTGCCAGATAGCTTCCAAGCTTTTACACAAGAGAGTGAGTTCTCATTGTACCATAAATTGGTTATTGTTTCAAATGTGCCGACTTAATTTTGTATTGCAATATTTGTCCCTGTGCTATGTTGATCACTTCCAATTGGAAAGATTAATTTGCTTTGCACCAACTGATATTCGTTCTCATATATTCCTATGAACTATTTTCAATTAGTTACATTCTTATTCCTTGTAGTATCGCAATAGTTTTATTTTTGATTAGCAACTATGACTGGACCACAGCTTTAATCTTCTTTGCTACAGTAAGGTTGACTGTGCTATCTTTGAGTTAATACAAACAATTAACTGAGTTAAAGCTACATATGACTAACATAATTTTAATGATCTGCAATAAGCATATTGCACAATTTCAAGGTATACACATAATGAATACAATGAAAAGTACTGAGAATGCCAAGCTGCAAAGCATAGCCAGCATATTGAAAACCCTAGGTTACAAAGCTTAGTTGAGAAATGCTTTTACACATGTAGAGGAGCGTAGCAGTTATTTGCCAGCAATTGTGAAGTGAACAGGAAAACAGGCAAAATATCACTGTAGCTATAACCCAATTACTCTTTATAACTCAGGATTAATAATACCTACCCTGAAATTAACATAAATCAAGCTTTAGTAAGTGTTAGCCATAGAACTGGGACCTCCACATGTCTATTGAGGTCAGTGCTGATGCTAGCATGCCACATAAAAGAATGCAGGACTGATTCTCAGAATTCCCACACTGTAAAGACAACTAAAAATCACTATAATTTCCTGTTTTAGTGCGGTTCGGGCACACGTGGTTGTTATGCATATTTTTTAATTGAAATGGGTGAAATTATGTTCGAATGAGTCCAGGGTCCATATAGCTTACAGTTACCTGACATTCATTTTTAAGGATATAGGAAAGCCACGGATTTAAGCTTCATCCAAATAACTCACCTGACCCAGATTCGAACTCGGAACCTCTTGAACGTGAGGCACCCACGTTACCATCTACGCTACAGAGGCGGTCATGTTTTATCTAGTGCAGTGGGTTGTAAGTCCTTGAGGCTAATAATCATTTGTCAATTTATTTTGCATACTTTAACTTCTATTGCTAATATTTATTTACCAGTAGTGTTTGGTATCATGCATTTCATAACAGCAGAATTATTTCAGTGACCAACTACTAGCGGTAAGACCATTTGTGAAGTTTAAAGTCTACAGAAATAATCTAAAGTACACTGCAGATTCTATATCTTCTGCAGGCCAAAGACCCACTACCATCTATCATTTGTTACATGTTGGCCATGCTGTTAGAACCAAACATCTTAGAGAGTAAACAGTTGTGTTCGAAACAGTGAGTATAGATTCATTCTATTCTGTGTTTCCAGCACAGGATTCCAGCATATTTGGTAGAGCTCAAAAGTTGAAAGTTTCAACAACTAGCAGTTGTAGATATAAAGGTTGAGATTCTCGTGACAACTTTTAAGATCAAGAGCTAATTATTTTCCCATGCCTGTAAATGACAGTTTTGAATCTCAAATAATTATAAAAGCGGCTACAAGATTGTATACTTGGCATGACTGCCCAGAAAAGTAAGCGATATCAGCATATAGCATTGCAGTTTTAGACTCTGGCCTATTGATCTAATAATCGCGTGTTCAAATTCGGCCCAGGCCATGGTTTTTAAATGTGCTTAAAAATGAAATCCCTTTCTCATTAAATTCAGTGACATGTAAACGAACTCCTGGGTAAGAAATTTGACACACCTAAGGCGCTGATATCACAGAAATTGACAGCGTCGTTAACAAAACAGGGGGGGAAACATGGAAAAGAAAACTTGCAGTGGAAAAGATTAAGATGTACAACAAAATGCAATCAGATGAGCCAAGAAACCGGCTGGTTCTTAGGTTCAAATATTTATTAATATCTTACAAGAATGCTTTACTGCCGCCCACTTCCTGGCTTTAAAATCTTTTAACTCAGTATTTCCTATTACAAATTTGAAACAGTTAAAATAACATTCAGATGTGCTCGAAATTTACAGTTATCTATCCAGCTAAGAATAAAGAAATCGCTAACTCACAAACCAGGCTTCAACTCAGACCCTCTTGGTACACATTCTTAGCACAGAGGGGTGGGTCCGGGTGGCTTAATTGTTTACTGCGGTTACTATTCATCCCAAGATCAGGGTTTGAACTTTGGCCCTGCCGATGCCTTTTAAATGTACTTAAAAGCGTCCCATATTTCTGCGGGACGAAATTAGAGTACCCCGGCATTGATGATCTCATCGTGACAACTTACAACTCGTTGAAAAGTTTGACATGGAGGTGGGCTGATTTTTACTGTTACAGCTCTCAACTTTCAACAGCTTTACACCAATCCATGTAGCTATTCGCTCTTTATTTCTGTTGACAATCTTATTTTCTAGTTTCTTTTAGTTTGCTCTACTAATGTATTATATAATGCGAAATGAAGTGTTAAATTGTAAGTGTAGCAACAGGATTAAATACGTGGGAAGTTGCTGTTGCACCTCAGTTGATGGTTCCTCCTTACCTCTGGGATGGAGTTAAAGTCCCGGGTCACGAAGTTGTCTGTGGTTTTGTTCATATCCGGTGTTCCTAGTTGAGCAGTTCCTTTCGGTTTACACTGAACTGCTCTTTTCTGTGCATGAGATACTCTTACCTCGGAGATGGTCTTGGAAAGGAAGCGTGATATAACTGAAGTTATATTTGTATATTAAATAAATTTACTTTAAATGAAAACGAAATATTTCAAACTTTTAATTTTGAATTTATGAATTATCAAGATACGTCGAGACGTAGATTTACAAGTATTCTATCAACATAACTGAATACTCAATTTCAAATTATAATACTATATAACTTCTTTGTATTATTAAATACACGTTGTTTTCACATACGTTGTTTACGCGTTGTTTAGGAATGAGGAAAGAGTATGTACGACTCTTTCGTCGTTTTTTTTTTGTTGGAATTTTACGTCCTCCAACGTGAAGTCATATCGGATGGTGAATGAAATGGGTGAAATGATGCCCAAATGAGTCCGGGGTCCATGGAGTTTAGAGCTACCCAACATTCGTCTATCAGGATAAGGAAACCCCCGGAAAAACCTTATCCAGGTAACTCACCCTGACCGAGATTCGAACTCGGGACCTCTTGAACGTGAGGCAGACATGCTACCATCTACGCTACCGAGGCTCCTTTTCGTTATTACAAGTTTATTGATTTTGCCGTTGCTATGGTAAGTACATATTTCTTCATTGGACCAAGTCAGGTTTAACGTTCAATGCATTTATACCATATTTGGTAATTACAACATTTTCTTTAAAACTTAACTTAAACAATTTATATTAAACTATTATTTCATATAATTTTGCATTTTTAAATAACATCGTTAAACAGAATAATACTGTTTCTTTTGCTTTCTTCATGACCCACTCAATGGCAGATGTTCTTTCAATTGTTACTTAATGTCGTCCATTTCTACCATCACTTTTATTAATTTAAGATGAATCATTTTTAACTAACTATAAAATGAATTTGAAATAACAAATCTGAAATAAAGAGTTCTGGGGTTTAAACTTTTCAGCGAGCCATGAAACAGTATTTATTGGGACAACGCTGAACGAGGAAGAAAAGCAGTTAAGTGGTTGCAAAAAGAATGTGATCGTAGGTATGCTACGTTTGCGGTTTAAGAATTCAAATGTGGAACTGCTATCGCACAGCATTAGTTACAGATACTTAACAATTTGCATACAGTCACCAGCAGAAAAGGAAACCTAAGTTCTATAACACCGCGTCACAACCATAATTTGATACAATATGTGCACATCTTATATTGAATAAACACAGCAAGATAACTGTTGATCATAGTGCCAACGTAAAATATAAGAAAAGAGCTTAAGGACCTGATATTTCTGGGGTGTCAGCACTGTACGTTGACAAACATCATCAAGCCAAAAGATTATGCAGTCATGCTAATAGTAATAAGCCCTCTAATCTACACAATGAACGTGACAGCCTGTTACTGAACATCTTCATGCCCAAACAATCCTGTGACATTTCCAACTACATTCTAAATAACATACCAGTATGTACGCCAGGTTGTATTAATATTAAAAAGGATATCATTTTAGGGTTATAAGAGATATACGTGAAGTGTCTCGCCAATATTCAAATAAAATTAATTACGATGAAAAACTCTGAAGTAATGAATACGTACTGCACCAATTTTAGCTGTCCATACTGGTCATTATACATGTTACTGAGGGTTATTAGATAGTAGTGCAATAATGAATATGAAAGTTGTTCTATTCTATTAGTTATATGTCATCTGTGGTTATAGGTAACGATTATTAAGCATGATTGTGTCTTGATGTAAAAATCTGCTGAACACAAATTTAAACGATGATATAGGCATTGGATATATGATGCAGCTGGGATTTGTATCCTCTGTATACCAAATAGCATTGTTATGAGTATCAGAAGTACCACATTCAATTACAGTTCGGCCGGCCGTTCTCCGGCTCTGACATTTTTCGAGAGAGGGAAGCGGGCTGTTGCCAGTTCTTTAGCGGGAATTTCAAGCAGAGCAACAATGCGTATTTTAATTATTTCACGAACCAGTAGCCATATTATTATAATAACGATAATAATAGGATTTACAAACACTAAAACTCGGAATTCACGCACGTACAAAATAGCAAACTTAAGCGCAAGTACCAAAAGCAAGTGTAGCCACATGGTCCATACACAATTAAAGTGGCAACACGGTGTTGGATTCGGAAGCCACGCCTAGCAGCGTCAATGCTGATTGGCGCTAGCAGTTTTACTTCCTGACCACGACACTGAATGTACAGGCTTCCAGTACTGCCAACAGAAGCAGCGCGCATGAAAGGTGTGAAAGAAATATTCGAATAGAGTGGAGCTGTAATGAATATCTTGTAAGATAGTGAAATTGCAAGTTGGATTTCAATGTTTTAAATCTAATATATAGTCCTATGTTTTCATTCTAAGGATAATTTTGTGGATATGTTTTCAATTGCTCATTACTGTATGTTGGTAACTATTAACCTTCCCCCTAGGCCTCCTACAACCACAAAACGCCAGAGCCGGAGATCCAGCGGGTGTACTGTAGAAATGCAGTTTTCCACCAAGCATGCTTGATCATTTTATTTATTATGGGTGCACTGAACTGATTATGAATACGTGCATAAACGTTACGTCTGTGGAGTTCAAGATCAAATTTGTCACATAAGACATGCTCATAAAAGCATTTAGCGAACTTTTTCTACTGGGAAAAAAATCTATATATCCAAAAATTGAACAACGAACGTTGCGTCGGTTACCCATATGCATTTTGAATTACGAACAAATCTTGTTAATGTCCTAAAGTGAATACAGAACCAGGCAATGTGTTCTTCCAATATTGGGAGAGAGAAAGGGATAGAGAGATACCAACATTATTCAAGAAGACTATTGCCCATTTAACCTATATATATATATATATATATATATATATATATATATATATATATATATATATATATATATATATACGTTTAAAAGTCTATGTAACTTTTGCACAATGAAATAAGTGTAACATTTGGTTCACAAAGGACAATGCCTGGCTAGCTTACCAGCCTTTGTAGTAACTTTTATATAATCTTGTCGGGCGCAGGAAATCGTTCCAGTATTAATCTTTCTCACTATTTCAAACCTGTTGTAAACAGAAAGGTGGAGCGCACTCCACTCACCTCGTATTAGACGCTACATGTGTGCACACACGTTTTACAACTCCTGCACTATATATAAGCGCTAACTTAGTAATAAACCGAGAGCACCGCGAAACAATGGAATATTATTCGTATTTCGCCACTTCTTAACAGTTTGTCTTGGTTACGGCTAATGCACCGGTCTATACCATGACAAGAAACTTCCTACTTTTAAATTGCTTATAATGCTCTGAGCTTGTGAGGTATGGCAGATGTACAGAAAATTCAGTTGTACATATCGGTTTATTAGAAGCTATTCGACAATATCTTAATCAGCAAGACGCCAGCTTTTTCAAATACAAACTGTTTATTTATCAATATACATTCCCCTCCAAAAATAAGAAATGTCAAGGTCTGCAAAATACGCCACTGAATTCATGATAACCTCATTTGATCTAAATTTTGTTCCTGCGAGCCACTTCTTCCTGTTTGAGAACAGTAGAATATAGGGAAAGGTTGTGGTAACAACTCATAACGCAATTTATGCAGTTTGGCTGCGGCAGCTTCGGATGAATATGCCGGAGGATTATCATAGCGAAATAGAACTGTCTTTTTTGCCACATGGAGCCGTGTCTCCTTCAACTTCTTATCGAATTGGACCAATAACTCACTGTAGTATGCTCCGTTAATAGGTTTTCTTTTTTTTCAAGAAGACGATGAGCACGACACCCTTCGCATTCGAAAAAATTGTCGCCATCACTTTTCCGGCCGATGGGACGTGTTTGTCTTCCTTTTTATCTTTTTTATTTAAAAATATTTATTTTTCAATATATTTTCATTGTTTAGATAATGGTAATAGCTTTTTTTAATTTAATGTATTAAGGGTTGCTATTCATTGGGCGGAAAGGACGGCGTCTAGGCACAACGGAAGAGCCTATAATGTCTTAGATGTGTCAGAACAATAAGTAGTTTATCTTTCACTTCAACTATCAGACTACTACTACTTTCACATATGTACCTGTGGAAGATATTATAGCCAATGTGGAGCCTGCACTTCGACTGCTACAGCCAAATCAAGCTGAAGAAATAGGTGAAACCACACATATTCTGCGCAGGACTACAGCCCCCAAGAGCAACCTAACCACCTCAGAGAAGGCTATCAAAACGTTATATTATGCTGACAGTATCGTTATTCTCCAGCTAGACAAGAGGAACGCTACGGAGTCATGCCGAAGGAGGTATAAACCACGAAAATCTCAGAACTACTGAATCCGGGTACCTACAGGAAGCTTCAGAATGATCCAACCTCACGCAGTTTAAGGGCGACCAACAACCTTATAAACAGCTCCTCGATAGCAGATCACATCAAACATCAAACGTGCAGGAGCGAAGCATTACCACAAGACTCTATGAACTGCCGAAAATCTACAAAGACGTCGTTCCACTGCGACCCATTGTTAGTGATGTTGGATTACCCACGTATCACATTTCCAAGTATTTGACCAATCTATTGCAAGAACACATTGGCAACATACCATCCTACATCAGAAACTCCAGGCACTTCACAGAGAAACTGAAAATCATACAACTGAGTGCAAAGGACCGTCTTGTCAGTTTCGATGTCATTTCTTTATTCACCAAGGTTCCGATTACAAAGGCACTACAGCACATTGTCGAACTTTTCCCGCCCGACATCACCAGTATTTTTCGCCACTGTCTAACCACAAGCTATTTCCAGCTAAGCAACATTTTCTATGAACAAATAGACGGCGTCGCTATGGGCAGCCCATTACGGCCGGCAATTGCCAATTTCTTCATGGAGAGGTTTGAAGAAGAGACCCTAAGAACAGCTACATATAAGCCGAAAATCTGGCTCAGGTACGTTGGACCACACCATCATATGCAGTCATGGGGAGGAAAAACTGGAAGCGTTTCTTTGTCATCCGAATTGCCAAAACAGCGCCCTATAGTTTACCATGGAGAAAGGAAAAGACAACAGCCTTCCATTCCTGGATGTCCTAGTGACAAGAGAAGCCGATTCACGTCTGGGCCACACTGTTTACCGGAAACCTACTCATATTGAAATATACCTCCTCAAGACCTTGAACCATCATCCGCGACAACAATTGGGCATAATTAAAACCCTTACCGAACGAGCCAAGAAGATTTGTGAGCCATAAAAACTGGAGAAAGAAATCAGACATCCAAACAAGGTCCTCATCAGCGGCTATGCACACAAAGAAATTGCAAGAGCCCGCCATCTGAGGTACCCGACAGTCCATGAAGCCCGAAAGAAGCAAACGCTGAGCAATATTTATTTACCGTACATTCAGAAAGTAACAGACCAAATAGAGAAACTACTGCAGCCGTAAAACATAAGGATTATTTACAGGCCGAAAAATAAAATAAAATAAATGATTTACTAAACTCCGTTAAGGATAAAAGACATCCACATTGCACAGCCGGTGTTTACAAAATACCATGTAGCTGTGGACAGGTATACACAGGCACCACCATACGGAGTATTAGTCCCCGACTGAAAGAACATGAAAGACACAGTCGGTTAGGGACGACGGACAAGTCAGCAGAGGCAGAACAAGCACTATTATTTGGAAATGGCATAAATAACAGACACACGACGGTACTCTCGAGGACAAGCCACTACCAGGCTCGCTTAACTCGAGAAGCGATAGAAATTTTCAAACTAAAAAGCGCCTTCAATAATAAGGAAGAGATGCAACAGATAAGCCATGGATTGCGGCTCTGAAAAGAGTGAGAAGAAAACTGGAGGAACAGGAAGCCCTTTCTTTTATACCAGGATCAGAGGCGTCCCACTTGCCGAAAGAGAGGCAATAGCAGCCATGATTCTACTAAAAGGCCACGCCCTCCCTCCACGCGCGGCTCAATATAGTGCGCTGGAAGACACAGCGCTCGTCTTCGGACTCAGCACACAAGTTTTGGTAACCCTGAAGATGCCGGACGCAGTTTCAGCGAAACGTTGGAAGTTAAAGTCTGTTTAGTTAACACGTGTGCAGTTCGGCCGCCTCCTTTGACGAACCCTCATAATCGTTTTACAACACAGACCCCCCCTACTCCCACTACTCTCTGCAAGATTGCAACCTTTCCCGACACGTCATGTTTAAGCACACGAACCATCGACCCATCCATTTCTTGATACGCCATGGGTATCATACCAGGTTTCGTCTAAATAATCTTATATCCATTACTGTGAAACTTCCTTAGTTTTGATAAATTTTATATATATATATATATATATATATATATATATATATATATATATATATATATATATATATCGCCAAGCTACAATTCTGTTGGATTCCATAATAACCCTTCTCTTATTCAAAGTGCAGTGTTTGAAACCCAGCTCCTTTAGGGGGCCGCGCAAAGTGCAGTGCCCATTAGGAAAATCACAATGTTTTTGCAAATGTGCAAGCAATTCATCTAATGGGCGCTCTCCCTTTTAATAGGATTTATAAATTTCTCGGCAAATTAAATTGCATGTGAAATTACCCAATTTAGAGAAACATTTCCTTTGTTTCCACACTTGAATGGCGTCTTTGGTATTGCTTTTGTCACAATTTTTCTGACAGTATTTCTAAGAATACCCAAAACACCCACAATTTTTCCAGTTTCACTACATAACCCCTTTCACCACATATTTATGTGTGTTCAAAACAAGGGCTTGACTTTGCTTAGAAAGAGTTCCCATTAAAACTTTGTGTTTTTTTTTTAGACTTCTCCACTAAATAACTCGGTCCAGCAACACTTTCCAATTCATTCACACTATTGTCTTCACTTTGATTTATTTTCAGTTGACAAAAGTTATCTACTATATCATTTGCATTTAGCACTGTATTTGCCTCCCACATCTCCACATCATGACACACAACAAACTTCTGAATTGAAACAGATCAACTGGAAGTTGGAACTTCGGTAACTGGGACTCCATGTGGAGACAACATGCAACTGTCATTTGCAGAAAATCAGGGTTGCTATTGGTCTTCAACGATAGTGTTCCATTTCTGGAGTGTGGAGATGGATTTATGACGGTCATTAGTTGGTGGTAGGGTGCATTTCCTTTGTGCAGCAACTGCACTCGGGTTGATTAGACAAACTTTAAAACAACTGGACCATGACCTACAAGCCCAGATGTATATAATGTAGTTGATTATGAATGCTGTTTTAAATAGCAGTGAAATACTTTTAAATCGATATGAAGTTTCAAAATTAAAGAAGCTAGAAGACTATATTGTGAGACATTTAAGGAACTTACCCATTTTTTTAATGAAATAACATGTGTCAGGACAAGGAATGGAGAATGAAGGCGCTGGCATTGTACAATGATATTAAATATAAAAAATGTTCCACTCCCCATTGACTTCACTTCAGCTAAAGAAATCTTGTTCATAATCCAGCAACTACCAGCAAGGAAATCGCCTGGTCATGATCAAATTCCAAATTTTGTATTGAAAGATCTGACTCGCAAAGCACTTGCTATTCTAGCCACACTCTTCAACAGTTGTATGCGTATGGGTTACTTTCCCAGAATATGGAAACACGCCATAATTACTGTTATCCATAAGCCAGGAAAATGCCCCTCAGACCCAAATAATTATCGTCCTATAAGTCTGCTACCAACTCTATCCAAAGTATATGAAAAAAAAAAATACTGAAGCATTTGGCAAAATTTCTAAATGAAGTACCAGTATTACCTCCCTTTCAATTTGGTTTTCGTCACAAACATTCAACCCCCCATCAAATCCTCCGGATTACAGAGCAAGTGACACAAGGCTTCGAGAAGAAAGAACACACAGCTGCAGCATTCCTTGACTTCACTCAGGCATTTGACAGAGTTTGGCATTAGGGTCTTCTATACAAACTGTTCATCAATGACATCCCAGACTACGTCTATAAAATAGTTTCCTCTTTTCTGTCACAACGTACATTCTCAGTCCACGTAGGTAGTAGCCACTCTTCTACCAAACCTATAACAGCAGGCATTCCTCAAGGATCTATCCTGGGACCAGTTCTATTCAACTTGTACACCTCTGATATTCCTGCAACGCCTACAGCTCAAATTGCTATGTATGCGGATGATACAGCAATCTTTGCAACACATCGCAACATCCACACCACCAGAAATCATCTTCAAGAGGCCATAAATATATTATACCCTGGCTTGATAACTGGCATATTTCGCTCAACCAGCAAAAATGTGAAGCAATGATCTTTACACTAAGCAGACCAGACTATCCTCCACCAGTAACACTCCCAGTGAAAACTTTACCCTGGAAAACTGAGAATGAAACAGTTAAATACCTCGGCGTACTCATGGATTGACAACTCACATGGAAACAACACATAAGTAACAAACTCAAACTAGCTCGAGCAACACTGGCTAAGCTTGACCCTCTTCTCAATAAAAGATCTTCACTCAAATGAAAAAACTGCACACTACTCTACACGACTTTATTAAGACCACTCCTGCGATATGCCTGCCCAGTCTGGGGAGGGACCAGTCCTTCTGAAATCAAACGTATTCAGACATTTCAAAACAAAGTATTACGAATCTCAACAAATGCACCATGGTTTGTCAGAAATAGTCAACTACACAGAGAAACTGGAATCAGCACCATTCAACAGTCAATTTCTTCACAAGCTGAAAAGTTCTACAGCAACCTGAAACATGTCTCAGGAGCCATTCACTGTTCCCTTGGCAGAAAATCCAGCTTTCCAACCTGCATCACGAGTCGTCTACCACTGGATCAGCTCTCACAACAAGATCTCCTGTAATACTTAAAACAATAATATACCTCGAGATTTAACTGTACGAAAGGTACAGTACGAAAGTGAAGCAGACGTGTAATAAATACGACTCATCTAAAAATTAATAATAATATACCTACTTATGGCGGATTGTATAATGTATGTAAATAATGTCTATGATCAATGATCTGTAGAGCACAGATACGCTGATCGATCAATAAATGAGTTAAAAAAGATATAAAAATGATTTTCTGCTTTATATTTTGTTTTTATTCATTTGAAAGCCTGTACACACTCATATACCACACAAAAACCCATCCTAAATTACAGGAATTCTCATTGAAATTAAATTAAGAACTGCATAAAATTAGTAAGGTGCTTGTATGTGAATAATTTGTCATGCATTATCAGACAGTATAAAGTAGTCTGTGCTGGTATATTTGCACCAGTTTGAATTTCAGGTCTGAAACTGACAACTCAATTTACAATCCCCTCGGGCTGATGCGAGGAGTCTATGATAAATATTGGCGCAAGTTTAAGAAAATCTTTTCTTTTCAATAAGAAGTAATTGTCTTTCCCATAATAGGAGTTTCGGAACTTTGAATACATTTTATATAATGTTGCAAATCTGCAGTTTCCAATGTCCAAGTTCATGTTGTGGTAGATAACGTGCACTATTGAGATAGACTCAAATTAATTATGTTACAATGATAAATCTTGAAACAGTCCTTCGATGCATTATTTGCCCTTGAATTCTGGGCATCCACAATAACAAACCTTGGTTTCTTTGGTTTCAATGTTCTTGCAAAGTCCCATAAAAGGATCTAGTTTGAGGAACAGCAGGTTGAGTATGTAGATCCATGGTTATTTAGAACCATGCAATATGCAGTGGTCTATCTAACTTGACAATCTTGGGTATTTCCACCTTTTCAGCATCAGAAATTCGAATTACAGGCATTCTCCACTCGATACGAGTCAGTTTAACAATGTTTCCTTCTCATTTGGGTACCAGAATACAATCCTTAGAGTCCTTGGATCGAATGAGCACCAGCTCCAATTGCTGTTGAGAACAGGTCCTTGTGAACATCTGCAAATCCCAGAAGCACTGACAGTAGCACTATAGCCTTGAATGATCCACTTGTTCAATGCGCAAAATTCACATTTTCTCCAGCATTAAGCAAATGATTTGATTCTGGGGGGTTGTGAGCAGCATAGTTGCATATAGTTGATGTAATCCCTGGATTTCTTGTTCTATCTATAGAAGTACTGTTCATGTCGACTGAATCTCGTCAAGCATAATTACCAGAGCATTATTAGTAAGCTTCATCAATGCATTTGGTCCATTAGGTTTCGAATTTGAAGGAATGTTGCAACTTATATCTAAACTAAATAAGGGATGTGAGGTACAGGATGATTTGGAGGTGGAGAACTGCGATGCATCTTACAACAAAGAACCTGAGAAGGCACCTGAATACGATCTAAATAAATAAGGTAAAGCATTACTAAACTTGAAATTATTGCTGAAATAAAGAAACCTAACCTTACTAAAATATATTCCGATGGAGGAAAAGGAAGGGGAAACGACTTTGGGAAAAATTAAGTACCACTACTAAGGAGGCACAATTTAGATTTATTTTCCAACTAAATGTTTACAAGAATGCAAGAATGTTTGATTTATACATCCCAAGATTCTATGGGTATTGCTTGTGAACATTTCAATATTTTTAGGGTAACTAGAGGATTCCCACAATCAATAATGAAATATGAATTTGAAAAGTTAGTAATTGAACATGTTAAGGAAGCGGACTTCCCTGAGGGGGCACCTGAATATGATCTAAATAAGGTAAGGCATTACTAAACTTGAAATTATTGCTGAAATAAAGAAACCTAACCTTACTAAAATATAATCAGATGGAGGAAAAGGACGGGGAAACGAGCTTGAGAAAAATTAAGTACCACCACTAGGAGGTAAGATCTACGTTTATTTTCCAATTAATAATAATAATAATAATAATAATAATAATAATAATAATAATAATAATAATAATAATAATAATATTTATTGAGGTACTAAGCTTTTACAATTTTTGGACTACCCTCTGTTTTGGCCCAGGCCACTGCTACACAGGACAGTCCATTAAGTATATTTACAGACGTGTTACAATATGTGTTATTACAGAATAGTCACTTATTCCTTCTCTCTTTTTACAGTCCATATCCACTTGTTTTTTACCTTACTTAAAAACTGACCTATCTTTTTACAATATTTACTTAAAACCTTGATTAAGCTGATTCTCCTATTCATTTTTAATATTTCACATTCTTTCCTCCACATCTCTGTTTCCTTACAATCAAACAGTATATGTTCTATATCCTCTTTGTCCTCACACAATGGGCACTCGTCTTGCGGGTATCCATTTCTTTGACCTCTTAATCTCCATATCCCTGCTCTTAACCACGCTAACCCCTTTCTTTCTTCCTTCACTGTTAGTGCTATCTATATACCTCTCCCTTCCCCAGCTATTTTTCAATGGAATATAGACAACAAGTGATCTCTTCTCTGCTATTTGACTAAACAGTTTCTGGATCTCCATGTCTTCAAATCTTATTCTAGCCCCTTTACTAATTGCGTTTTCGATTTCATAATGATTTAAACTATGCATTAAGCCCTGCTGGCATATTTTCCCTATATCCGATTCTAATGTGTACTCAAATTTTGCTTTGTCTTCTTCCTTCCATTTGTATCTTACTAATTCCCTTTTTATTGCACTAGTGTCTGCAAGTTGTTCATTGGTTGTTCTCTGAGCTTTAATACCTATGTCTACTACTAATGGAAAATGCCCACTTTTAGTGCTTATATTAGCGACTTTAAAATTACTCACCATATGACTTATATTGCACGACCACAACACATAGTCTATTACGCTATGACCATTTGCATTTATAAAAGTAAATTCACCAAGCTCATCTTCTCCATATTTTCCATTAAGAATGTCCAAGGCATTTTGCTCACAGAAATTAATGAGTTTTTCACTACCCCTTTCTATCATCTTATCCTTGCTATGCCTAATATTCACATTTTTCGCCGCTTATATTGCTATCCTCCCACCAATCTATAAAACTAACATCACTTTCTCCAATTCTTATATTTAGATCTCCTACTAGTATTATCTCAATGTACATATATTTTTCCCTTAACTTCTCTATATCTTTATAGAGGAGATAAAACAGCTCTGGATTATGAAACTGTGAAGAAGCTGGAGGGTTATATATTACTGCAATACATATAATACTATCCACTATCGTTTTATCTTCCATTATAATCCAAAGCACTTCCTTACAGCTAGACCATGTTTCTCTTATTGTTTTACTCAATTTATTCTTGATAAAAAACCCTAGTCCTCCTGATGGTCTCCCCCATTTTGCATACATTTCCCCTTTTCTTCCTAAATAATTAAAATTCATTAATTTGATTTCTTCATCTTTTAACCACGTCTCTACCACTGCTAGGTAATCCAAATTAACTAATATATGCTGTATGGAACCTGTGCTGATTTTATTTTTTAACCCTTCACAATTCCAAAACCCTAGCTTCCTTATTATTTGCTATTGTGAACCTGTTCTCCCCCTGGACCACGCAAACTGTTCAAGTGTTTTCTTGCTTCTCAGCTTTATCCCTTCACCATCCGTCACCTGTTTATCTAGAACCAGGATACTGCCATGAGGCGATGTTACAATTTGGTTATCTTCCCCTCCCGCCACTCTTGCATCCCTCCTTCGACCTTGGGTGGTTGCTTCTCCCTCCTCCTTGCTGCTACCAATCGGCTGTATCCAGCTTCGTTTCCCTCTCCCCGCTAGACCACGTGATGCTTCTAGCTCCTCCTTGCTCGGTGATACACATTTTTTCTTTGCTGCTGCCATCTCTCTCTCGTGTCTTACTGACGTCACCTCTCTTGTTTCGTCATCTCTTGCTGGCTCATTTCTTTTATCTTTCACTTCTCCCTGTGATGATAGATGATCTGACGTGACTACTGGCATCATGGCTTCTGTTGACGTCGCTACTGCCCTATCCTGCCGCTCTTCGTCCCACACGTGTCCGGATCTTGGTGAACTCGAAGTTGTTGCATTGGCGATAATCTCCTGCGTATGGTGTAATTTTTGCTGATTTGTTTTCTCTTGCATTGTCCCATTGCGCCATACGTCTCTCTTGCATGTAGAAGTAGCATTGATTCCTTCAATCCATAGTTGTAAGTTTCGTATATATGCTCTCTTCCCTGCGGCTCTCGCCTCCATCATTCGCCGGATTAGGTTCTTTTTTGTGATTCTTTGCGTTGGCGTTAGGTCTTTGTTTATAAATATATCTCTCCCTTTCAGCATTTTTGCTCTGCCCAATATTTCATGAATTGCATTGTTGAGAACTGAACAATGATTGGTCTTTTTCCTTTTTGTTTTCCTATGCGATAGGCGTCGATAATCTCCCATCCATGTATCTCTAATTCTAATTTATCTTTCAATATTTGAGATATTTCTTGCACTGGCCAAAAACCTCTTCTTTCCTTCACTCCTATAAACACCAAATTAAATCTTCTTCTCCTCTCATCTGCTCTTTCTATTTTTATTCTCATTTCTTCCATGTCTGCCCGAATCCCTTGAATTTCTCTACCAACTTCCTCTTTAATTTCCTTCGCTATCTTATCCAGATTATTAGTTATCCTTTGCTCCATACCATCCATTTTGCTGATTTTCTCCACCAGTTCTGCTAGAATTCCCTGTATTTCCTCTGGGCCCGGGTTTTGCTCAATTCCAGCTATCAATAGCATCATTAGAATTACGATTACTAATAGTAATCCCTCCATTTTACTGCCTCCCATTCCTTTTTTTTTTGGAATAATATTTGCCTGAAGAGTCCAATTCTTGCTCTGTAGACTGTGATTCCTACACCCATTGCTGGTTGAGTCACTTTTGTTCTCACACCTCAGGAGCTCACTGTCACATGTCCTCCTCCTTCCACTGCTCACTTAGCACTCCTTTCAAATTAAATGCTTACAAGAATGCAAGAATGTTTGATTTATGCATCCCAAGATTCTACGAGTATTGCTTGTGGACATTTCAATATTTTTAGAGTAACTAGAGGATCCCCACAACCAATAATGAAATATGAATTTGAGAAGTTAGTAATTGAACATGTTAAGGAGACGGACTTCCCTGAGGAGGCACCTGATTATGATCTAAATAAATAAGGTAAGGCATTACTAAACTTGAAATTATTGCTGAAATAAAGAAACCTAACCATACTAAAATATAATCAGATGGAGGAAAAGAAGAGGGAAACGACTTTGGAAAAAATTAAGCACCACCACTAAGGAGGTAAGATTTAGATTTATTTTTCAACTAAATGCTTACAAAATGCAAGGAATGGTTTGATTCTATGACTACTGCTTGTGGACATTTCAATATTTTTAGCGTAACTAGAGGATCCCCATGATCAATAATGAAATATGAATTTGAGAAGTTAGTAATTGAACATGTTAAGGAGACGGACTCTGCTGGATACAGCTCGTGACAATGATTTGGTTGCATAATAGTTTGCGTGTTTGCATGATTTGAATGAAGTAATTTGGCGGAATAGCCATTCACATGTTACAGTTGATTGTAAGCTTGGAATATGGAGATAATGCACTTCAATTACAGACATAAAACATTGAAGGTGCCATCACCATTCATTGCAGGAATTGGGTCACTGCAGCCAGGGGGTTACAATACATCACCTCTTTGTTACTCAAGTCCATCTTAACAAAATGACAATAGAGAGATATCAGAAAATGACAATGAGGATCTCTAAAAAGAAGAAGAAAATGAAGCCCATTATTTAGAGAGAATGCAGAAACAAGAAGCTTCAAAATCCTGAATTTGGGTGAAGTGCAGCAAATGCCAGATTCTTCAGGGAAGGAGGTGAAGGATTGCAAAGAAAGCAGGGGCAGGAAGCGGTGCTGCAATTGATTTCGACAGCCATTTAATGAGATAAAGTAATTCACGTTGGAAGTGCTAAACTGCTGAAAGAGCATGAAGGTCGTGAATGTAACACATTCTAAAGGCTCCTTTAGAGTTTAAGTAGCATACAATTGCAAAACGAAAGAACAGTAATAAAATGCACAAGAAAATATCCAGAATAATGTTGAACCAGCAAATAGAATGTAGGAGGGGAAAGCTTACTAGGTTCATAATGGAAATTTGAAAATTAATTTGGAAAGAGACATTTTTCTGAAGAAACCGTGAATGTATTATAACCAAGGATCTGGTCATACGATTGTCATTCAAAATATTGATTCTGAAAGTCAAAACCTGCACTAACTATACCATGAAAACCATGGATGGGGCATGGTTCAACAAAATGAGATAGAAAGAAATTTGATATATTGTTATGCTGCAATAAGAAAATGAAAATATTAAGAACCAAACATGCTAGGTGAGCACTAGTAAGTTTATTGGTGCGGATTCCTGAAGGTTGAATGGTTGCACATCTTGATCGCATTTGTGTTGTCTTTTAGTCCTTATAATCAAAGTTGCCGTCTTTCAGCTGCAGAATCCAGGCTCTGTGACTTAGGTTCTGAGGCTGTAAATATAGAAATAAAACAGAATTACATATAAGACAATACATTCAATTTTATCTGTGAAATAAAGTTAACACGAAACCAGAAGGTTTCTAAGTTCATAACAGGTATAAATGTTACTGAATAATTAAAAGGAACTACAGATTCGTGAACTTAAATATTGAAATGATACAGCAAAATAATTCCATAATACCAATAATGAATAATGATACCATTTGTATAATCATGGGCATAATTATTAGGATTCGATGTGGAAAAGGATGATTGCTTCTAATTGTTGCAAGTGATTTTGCTAAAAATTGTAAGGAAAAAAAAAAAAAAAAAAAAAAAACTTTGAAAAGACTGAGGCAACTCAATGAGCATTGTCTTGAAGTTACAATTCTCACAGAGACACTACTGATTATCAGTGTTGGAAGAACCTTCAAAGGAAGGCATTGGCTCTGTAAACAGAGAAACAAGTCATACAACTATCTAAAATACATCAAATTTCATGAAAACATCTTAAAGATCTGCAAAGTTATAATGGGCATTTTTTAAAATAATAATTGAAGCTTCTGAAAATGTTTACTTGAAGGTCGTATAGATAGCAACTGGTATTAATTTTGAACTAAATAAAAAGATGTAAATGTACGAGGGTGGTCTGGAAAATTCTCAAAATCATCCAGAGATCATGACACTACCTGCATGACTTTTATTCCTTACGTTGGTACACATCTTAATAGAACCTATGTAAAATTACAAGTAATTCCAGGCAACAGTTGGCTATAGGCAGTTGTTTGAAGCAGTAGAAGTGATGCTTTAAAAATGGAGAAATTCGGCATTGTGTTGTGAAAACATTCTTTGTACAAGAAGGTTTAATACCTACAGAAATTCATTTGCGAATTGTAAATGTTTATGGTGACTTATCACCTTCAGTTTCCACTGTGAAGGCCGTAGCTGAGTGGTTTGACTGCTTGACTCTCAGCAAGGTGGCTCATGTTCGATCCCAGATAACCGCAATGTGAGATTTGAGGTGGACAACACGTTGCTGGTGTGAGTTTTCTCCGCGATCTCCGGTTTCACCCGCCATCCCATTCTACTGGTGCTTCATCTTCATTTCAAGTATTATCAGTATCACCGCCTGTGGTGCCCTATGTAGTAAAAACACATTTAATTTTATTTCCACTGTGAAGAAATGGGCGGCCGATTTTAAACGTGGTCGTGAAAGCATCCAAGACGATCCACGCGAAGGATGTGCTAAAACTGTAACCACGCCGGAAATCACTGGAAAAGTGCATAACATGATATTGGAAGATCGGCGTACAAAGGTGCTTGAGCAGCTAATGCTTCTGGAATTTCAACGTATTGGTCACATCTTGCATTAGGAATTAAACATGTAAAGGCTTTGCACAAGATTGCTGCCGCGTATCCTCACTGTGAATAAATGCATTCGCGTGCATTTTCAGAACAGAACTGACTTTTTGCACAGATACGCCACAATGGATGAAACATGGATTCACCACTACACATCCGAATCCATGCAGCATTCGAGGCAGTGGACAGAAACTGGTACCTCAGCTCCACAGAAGGCGATGACAGTGCCATCGGTGGGGAAGATCATGGCGTCACTGTTTTGGTATGTCAGTGTTTAGTTGTTTATCTCAGAAAGGTAAAACCTTTACTGGAGAATACTACCCTCAAGTTCTAACCAAACTGAATGCAAGAATTCGTGAAAAACAGACCCAGGTTAAAGAAGAAAGACATGTTTTCCATCAGTACAATGCACCTATCCACAAAAGTGTTTTGCCAATAAGGAAATTGAGAGATCTGCACTATGAAGTACTGGAACATCCACCCTATTCTACAGATTTGGCTCCCTGGGACTTCCATCTGTTTCCAAAACTGAAGAAATTCCTCGTTGATAGGCGCTTTTCATCCAATGAAGAAGCAATTCCAGCTATAGAGGAAAACTACAGAGTGGGGATAATGGCATTGGAACACCGCTGGACAAAACGTATTGACATCAAAGGAGATTATGTTGAAAAATAAAACTACTTTGAAAGCATGAATTGTCGTTTTCCACTATCAGGACGAGAACTTCTCAGACTACCTCTGTATGCACAGAAATAGTCAAGAATACATTAATAAGAATAAAGTGTTGCATGTCCTGCGCCATGGGTTGGGCTAAGGCATCATGCTTTGATTCCCTACCACGGATTGTGGGCCGGGATCAGTCCCACTCCTGGTGGGTGCGGATTTTAAGTCCCGGGTATAGGACCGGTGCCCACTCAGTATCGTCATGAAAGAGAGGAACTACAATAGGTAGCGAACCATGGTTGCAGAAGCCAACTTTCCGGCTAGGCATGCCAAGATGCTGACCATATCTCCTTCCCGTATCGGTTGGATGATCGCCCTCCTCTGCCTTGCAAGACCTACCAATCCGACTGGCCCACTAGGCTCTTATGCCACGTGTTATTATATAAAGTATTACTTACCACTCGTTCTGTTTAGCAGGTGTCTGAGTAGGGTTTTGTATGTACAGTTTGTACAGACGCACAGTCCCTCAAGAACATCATCTCAGCATATTAGTGAAGGCAGACTGCTTATATCATCCATCACCATTTCATCTGAATAGCCAGGGGCAAAATCTGTTCCAGTTTCTGTAACAATATAGAAACATAAAGTTTGAGTTATAAAGTTAAATAAACATAAAAGTTGTGATGGATAAAAACATAAAGCCATCAAACAGTTTGAAACTATAATGGAAAAACTTCACACATGGCTGTTTATTCAAAATGTATCACATGTCCAAAGTTAATTTTTTTAAGTATAAAAAATAATGAAAGTTATATATGCAAAATGTTAAGAATAAAATAATAGATGCAGTCAATGTGCACTTCAGAAAATAATTGTTAGCATCGTGTCGTGTGCACAGTTTGCCAAAACGCATAGAACATTGCAATCGCCAACCTGAGTACAGTATACCACAGGAAAGGAAGTCTCCGGGGCCTGAGACGCAGAGGGTTTGGAGAAGGTTCCCACACCCTCCCTGGATAGATTTATGACACTCCATGTCAGCACAGTTACAGAGCATTCAAAAATATTCTGACGTCTTCTACTTTATGAATGAATCTCCTCGGTTTTAGTGTACAGAGCGCATGTATTTGTTTTCTTGTGTAGCATGCGTTCTATCACACACATTTTTGTTCTTACCCCACAGTGTTTTACTTTGCGTTGCTGGACTGTAATCTCCGTGTCCTCGAATACAGGAGGCGGTGGGATGACATAATAACCCCAGACAAGACGGCCGACACGGGACGACAAACTCAGCTTGGAAACTTTCCAGCTCTTGAATGTCACATACTGCTTGCTACCTCCTTGCTTGTATTATTTACCTGCAGTTAAACGTTTAAAAAGTACAATGTTTTCCCTTAAGTAGATACATCATTAGTGAATATTACTTTTCTTGTAGAAACTGAAATATAGTTTACAACATGTGTAAACATATTGCAAAAATAAGAATAAGTAGGGAATGAATGTGAATGTATTAAGTGATTTTCTCGAAATAGATCAAACAAATAAACACGCGCATAAAACAGAAAACTGGAAATAACCACAAAATCAAAATTAAGTACTCTGATAAGAAAGTAGGTTCACTGATAATATAGATTCTCTTTACAAATACTAAATGTGATTAAGACCTACTAAATACTTGACTTATCTTCCATTTTTTTCTGCTCACAGCTTATATCCATAAGATGTATTATTCGATCGAAATAGCTTTTCATGACTAACGCAATAAAGTAACTATTTAAAACAAATTACTGTCTCTTTATACTTTTGAACAGCGCACTGTGTGTATGTGGACATGCAACCCCTCCTGTCTTTTCTAAAAAAAAAATTAAATAAAAAAAATAATCAGTGCTATTGGTTAAAAAAAAAAAAACATGTACCCTATAAGCCATTTGCAAATGAAACTGGATCCTTATTGAAGGATGGTTGTCTATCACGTGGTACCAGAAAGCCTGTGGGTGTATTCTTCAAAAGGCACGCCTTCCTTGTTTTTTGTGGACATTACTCCATAACAACATACTGTTTGTATGTCACTTTTGCATGCATTCCAGTGAGAACAATTTTTGATCATTGTATGTGTGTGTGTGTGTGTGTGTGTGTGTGTGTGTGTGTGTGTGTGTGTGTGTGTGTGTGCGGCGTCTTGAAATGTATCGGTAGATGAATTGGATAACTGAAGAACTATTCACTTGGTCCTTTATGTATAAGAAAATTGATGTAGGTAAAAAGAATAGCTAGAATCAATGTGTGAGTCCACTTAGTTTATATAGAAAGCGATAGACACAAGAGAATGAACTTGAAACGATTTTGATATCCCTCACAGGTGGTATCTCTTCCAGGAAAGGGGGCCAGAATGACTGACAGCTTACGTAATATATCCGGGGCGGTGACCAACTTCCCTCACTGTAAAACTTCAATTGTCTAGCTTTCTATAGTGTAGTGTGATATCCTTCACTGGCAAGAGTCGCTGATGAAAAATACGGATTTAATAATGGACAAGTGCTTGTCTTATTCATTCAACCGCTACGGATGTGACTTTTTGTCTCTATCAGGTGCCAGTGTTCTTTTTATGATTGTATGGGAGGGACATCTTTAGAATTAGCAGTCTTGTTACAGATGAGACATCGAAAAAGTGATGCTTTTCTGCAATACCATCTCTTTCTCTGCTTTCATTGTAGAGTTATGTGAACTTCTGAATAATATACACTCACACGAAATGTAAGGTCGGGGACATTTCCTAATAGTGTTAAATAATGGGCCGTGCTATATCAAGAAAATAACTTTGTTTAAAGAAAAGAGAGTAAGCGTACAAAACAAACCCTTTATCTGTCTCGATCTTAGAGTTCAGAAAGACACCAATACTGAGCATTGCTGGCGGTCTAATTTGCTGATGCAACAAATTTTTTTCTGCAATAATGTTTTCTTTGTATGACTTATTATCCAAAAAGCACAAGACAAATGATGAACTTGATTAATGCCCATAGCTGCAAAACGGAAACTCCTGACGCAAACAATGAAAAAGTTTCAAAGTATTTTCTTATTTTCTAGGAAAATAAACCATTCAAAACATGTGCATTCACCCACCTGCAATGAATAAAACATCTTTAGCCTTTGATATGCCAAGGGAATGAACCTCATTGATTAATTACTTGAATGAGAGGTGAACGCACACAATATGCATGCGTTATCTTGAGCGCTAGTTTTACGGTGAGGTGCGGCCAGGGAGAAGAAATGACAGCTAACGCTCTTTTCTTTCTGAAGTGCAGTCAAGCTAGAACAACGCAATTCAGCAAAATAGCGCGTAAGTTAAGCGAAGATATGCGCCTCAAGTGTAACATGTGGACAAACAGTAAATTGAACTCAATCCGATAAGCTGTACATTTATATACTATTTATATAACACATAAAAATAAATATGACAGTTCTATATACTCATTCGCTTTGTTATTCTTCGAGTCCGGTGCATCATTTTCATCGCCAGTATCCTCTGATGTGATGATGATAATTTCATCAATTGCATTTTCTATTACACCATCGTTCCTACAAATTTTCACTTCCAGCCCTTGGACCTTCTTGCAGTATACTTTCTAATCCGTTGCGGTTACGGAAGGTAATGCTTCTATAGCAAGTTTCTGAAGATTTGTGGCCGACATATCACCAGTAACGTTGTGTCCTCCCAAAACATTCTTTATTTTTGCACAAGCCAGCTCCGTTGCATTCAGAACACAGTTATACGGAGGTAAACGAATAATAATGTGTCCCCTTTCGAAAGCTCTAACATCCACAACATACGTTTGTTGTAAACTTGTTAGCCAATTAACCACGGAATTGCTCAAAATGAAATATGGTGCACATGTGAAAGCTTAGTGTATTAGCCCCTAGATGTCAGAGTGTATAGCGCATTTCAAGTTTCAAAGTTGTCATCTGTGTTTATGGAGTTAGATGAAACTTACCGAATCAGGACTTGGAACCCGATCACTCAAACTTATTGCTCGCATATAGTACTGTTTTTGACTCGTACACTACCCGCATAGGGGTGACAATGAAAAACACCTTAATGCGTGTGGGGACACATTCCAGCATAAATTAGCATATTAATTGCGCTTTTTCCAGCCTTTATTAACTACTTTTGTCACTCTTATTTGATGGTGGCGAGGATGATGCCCGATCCACCTATTTAGAGTGTACATTTGAGCAATCGTGTTTAATTTAAATTCACGGTTCGTCATGGACATGAATCAAGCAAATGCACTCAGCACTGTAAAGCCTTCATAGCAATGTCTTTGAATGTTCTCTGGTTTCGAGGAGCAACTGCTTCTCTAGGCAACTCCAGCGCTATCAACGCCGCTTAGGGCACCTCGGCAGCCTGTGCCCCTTTGCCGTTAAACTCCTAGCGATGAGTAATGGACACTGTCCTTCCTTTTAGCTTCACCACTCAGCAGCGAGTATCATTGTCGCCTTTACCATCCCCACTGTTAGGCGCTGGACTTAGATCCCCTCCTAGTCCGTCAGGAAAAGATCCGATCAGGCACCACTGTTGGTTCATGGTTATTCCAGGAGCGGGTTCTACACTTTTTCTCACTAATCTCTGTCACCTTTGTATTCTCTACTAAAGACAAACGACCAAACAAACTACTCCACAGCTGGTTTGAAAGACCACCTGCCTGGAAACTCGAGATTACAGAGCTCGTGTAGCGATTACTCTCAGGTGGTCTGATCTGCAGCAAGAAGCCGATCGGCAACTGCGATTAGTATTGATGGCTAAAAAAACAGTACTAGTGCCTCCCCTGAAGTGGTACAAACTATGTATAAGCAAAACTACCTCATGGGGCAAAAACACTTTTGTAGGTCAAGCTCTTCATAAATTACCTATGTGAAGGTATCAGACTTGTGTATTCCAATGTGGATAGGCTTGTATCGAATGAGAAATAAATTCCTTCTTAAATCACGATTGTTCTGTTCATTGAAAAAATTACGTATCTTTCTCTATTCCCTATATCAGTGGTAACAAGCAAGAGCACTTGGCCAAATGAAGTTTTGTACTATGGAACACAATTTGAAAGTTTTGTGTTTGTTGTAAATGAGGACAAAAATGACATCTCATCTGTTGAAATAGTTTAGGGTTCATTGAAAGACGGCCAGTTAAAAAATGATTTGTCGGAGTACAAATCTAAACGTTACGTGTGATCTAAACATAAAAACTAATCCTTGTTTCACGTAAGCTTGCCCCATATCTCTTAACAGTCACGTGACCTAATCACCTCTCATTGGCTGCTATTGTGGTAAAGACTGTCGTGCGGTAAAAATTAGTTCATTATTTAACATCGTGATATATCGTATGTTGGAAGAGAATTGTCAAATTTATATTTTCGTAACTATTTGAATTAAATATATTACGCAACAGAGTTGATTTATCTGAAATGCATGTTAATTCTTAAACGAAGTAAAGAGGAGGTTCCTTTGCACTAAAGCACATGGCATGATAGCATGTGATTTAGCAGTAGTAGTGACATATTTGTTTGTATGACTTTTATCACTGACCTTGTTTTGAACTGGATTACTTATATATCGCCATTCGAAGGTTGTTGTACTGAGTGCGAAAGAAATTATTTTACTGATCGTTTATTGCGCGTGTACTTATATGTATAACGGCAATGACTACCGCCAGTATTTTTGCTGAAGTATCGCAAGGGTAAATCTTTACAAACAGGCGGAAAAAGAATTGTAGTACATGTGTTTAATGCACTCACAGAGAAGAATCCGTCGTCAGTGAGAGAAGTGGAAAAGCTGTGCTCTGAAGTTACAAGTGTGAGTGTTCCGTAGGAATATCGCGACGTGAAGTTGAGAAAACAGGAAAAATTACCACTCCAGGCAAAAGCAGGAATAAACAAAAGCGCGTGCTCGGAGAAAATACAGCTGGGGTTTGTGAATGAATAAAGAGGTAAGAAAAATGTGCTAAAAACAGATGTGATGTTGCTGTGTGGTGAAGACGTTATTTAAGGACAGTCAGACTGTACCGAGAAAGAAGTCGCAAAATATACTACCTTGATGAGGCTTGGGAGAATGAAGAACACACGAAAAGTAAGGCATGGCGTGACATGACTTTTAAGACTGAAAGACAAGCATTTTTGAAAGGTATGTGTGCTGGTTTAAAAAATCTCAGTGGAAAAGGCCGAAGGCCTTTCATTATAAACTTGTTTCAATTACATTGCTCAGTCATTCAATTTCAATTTGCTCAGTTTCATTATAAACTTGTTTTTTTGCATGCTTTCATATCCCTATTTGTATGATTTTATTTATCTTCCCAGCAATTATGATGTTTACTGCAAGTTTAAATGTGACGGGAAGGCACCACCTATGGCCTATGGCGTGAAAGCATTAGCCAATTAGGGCAATGGGGAAGGTAGTTGAACGCGGAGTGATACATGTCAGCGGGGCAAGGTTATATGAAACAGAGATTAGAAACTTCAACAAATTTGTCAAGGGAAACATTTAAGGAGGTGCAGGCTGTTGAAATGAAAATGAATTTGTTACTAGGGAAAAATACTTAAAAAAAATTTATTTGACAAACCCCATGGTTTTCAAAAACTGTGCTGAGCGGCTCAAATCCTGGAGATAAACAAGTGTGTTTTACTATAACCCTTTATTTAAATATGCATGTGTGACATTCTGATGTGGAAAGATCACTTTCATAACATACTGCACTATTTAGAGACAACTGGCATGCATTTGTGATGGACAATTTGGAGAAGACTTTTGTTTCCACTGTAATTTTAAAGGAACATTCCTAGAGCTTCTATCCATCTTTAAGTGCTTAGTACCTTAGTAGAATTATAAATTAATAATTTTCTCTCCTTCGGAGAATTTAAATAAATTATTTCAACATTTTTACTTAATATGTTCTTAGCATTAAAAATTAAATATTTTAACTTTTTTACTGCATAAACATCCCTCCCTAATCATAAGCAGAGTACAAGAATATAAAATAGGCTTTCATTAACATAAATGAAAAAAAAAAAACCAGTTTCTCCTCACAATGAGCAAATTACCCTACACAACAAATTATCAAATAAATTAATTGTAAGTAGTACACTTTTCAAAGTAAACTGAATCCTATATAAATCTATAATTAATTAAATAAGAATTGAAACTTTATAAAAATAGAGAACATGAACTAGCTGAATATACCTCCAGGAGGTCTTCAATCGCTAACAGATTGGTTACTAACCCTAATACTAACTTCTCTTAAAGGCTGAATATGCTCTTTAACAATATTATGAGTTTCAAATTTTGAACTGGCAACTGACCTACTGAAATGAGATCTTTTACTTTTTAAACAGATGCCCAACTGTTTTGGCTCCAGTTAATGGATAGGCTTATGCTAATTTGTTTCATTTTGGATTGTCATAAAAACAACGAAAAAACAACCCAACATTTTCCAGGACCTTAAGTATTTTATTCTACCATTTTCTTTCTCTCTTTTCCTCCGCTACAATCCTGTTATTAGCAAAGCAGAGGTCATTACTTCATTTCTTTTTTATTAAAACTGTATCTCATTGTTCCTAAAGTCTGGATGGTAGGGTGGGAGAATTTTCAATATTTATTATAAAAGTACAGAAGATCTGGATAATCCAGAAACAAACTTAAATTTACATACATGAAATTTGAATCACTGCAAAAGTGGAAGAGAAAAGAAGTGAATTAATTTTGTTGTTCTGTAACACTGACCATGATATCTTATTCACTGTTAGCTTGAAGAGTGCATCTAACAGTAATCTGTCTGCCTCGATAGCGTAGATGATAGCATGTGTACCTCACGTTGAAGAGGTCCCAAGTTCGAATCTCGGTCAGGGCGAGTTACCTGAATAAGATTTTTCTGGGGTTTTCCCTTATCTAAGCTCCATGTACCCCGGAATCATTTGAGCATCATTTCACCCATTTCACTCATTATCCGATATGACTTAAAGTTGGAGGTTGTTAAATAAATAAAAAAAACAGTAATCTCTATGCTACCTACTACCAAAATTATAGCTGTATACATCCATGTGCAAATGTTCAATGGGAGCACATAATTTCTCATTTATCACTCTGGATAAATCAGAAACGTGGATAATGAGAACCAAATCAATAAGCTTCATGTAATAAAACCAATAATTATAACCAATCGCAAAAAACTTAAGATTGTTGCAATTGTTTCTGAAATCAAAGATGTCAATTCTCTATGATTTTAATTGTTCTGTTACTTTAGGTAACAGAAGAGTGACATAAATAACTCAATGTAGAGGGTGGAGGAGGGAAGAGGGAAGCAAAAATTAGTAGTAAGGGCCCTCGGCGAGCAGAACCAGAAGTCGGGGTCAAGCAATTTGACCTTGCCGCAAGGTACCTCAGCAAGCAATGTTAAAGCGTGGTTCATCGGTGAACAATAGTGCAAAGGTACCACGGCGAGCAAAAAGATGAGCGAAGGTACCCCGAGACATTCCGATGTTCCGATTCTCTTCGCAGAGGTCTGCCAATTTTATTAAAATCAATCTAGCACATTATACAGAGGTGGTACAAAACGGGCAATTTTCAACAAGAGGAGGTGGTCCATCTATGTGTGTGCGGACGATTCCAAAGTTTGTCGCAGGCAAGGAACGGACGGACTGCTGTCTGGCACATTGAATCTATGCACGCCCATACAATATTAATGTCCCGGGGCGGGTACATTTTCAAAAAAGCAGGATCAAGCATGGCGATGACACGGCGTTCCTCAGGGTAAAGGTTGCTGAGATGACAGTAGCTTTGTAGATACTTGACTAATTCGGACATGGTGAAAAAGAAAGGAAGAGGTTAGAGGAAAAAGCGAAAGGAGGAAAACAAATAAGGAAAGACAGGATACCTTCCTACCTTGATCGAGATGGGACAAGAGTTAGAAGACGACTGACGAAAATAGGGGAAGGACGCGGGATATAAAGGCAGAAAAACAAGAAAAACAAAAAAATGAAGGTGACATTGATGCAGGTGGTAGCAGGCGTTATAGTGGGAGCAGAGGAAGTTTGCATGAGCTTTGGAAGGTGCGGGTTTAATGTGGATGATGCAACGGGAATGTCGAAGAATGCCACGATGTGTAACAAGGATTACAAGCTACTTGCAAATTGTACATGTGTATACAATAAAGGAATAGGATGCAGATATAATACTAGCATAATTAATATGGAACGACAACAAAACGTGTATCACTGTTTGAAAAAGATAACAAAATGCCGAGGAGCAAGATGCGGGAACGTATACTATGGGAAAGTTAAAATGGGACATGTAGAATGTCCGGAAGCGTACGTGGTTAATGAGGGATGTCAATGTGAAAAAGTGAGGAAAAAGGGGAGAAATTTAAATTTTACGAGACATGGATAGAAATGTATAAGGGAAATAATGTGAGCATAAAGGTGGAGATGCTAGATTGTAGAATGGTGGTGGGTGCACTGAATTTAACGGGGGGAATTGAAATAAGCTGGAAGTTAACATCAGAAGAGAGCGAACTAATACTGGCATACAGCATAATAAATGAAATGAATACTTACATGACGGAAATCTAATGTACCTGACAGGCGGATGCGGAAGTGGGGAATGGAAATTTGATATAGGAGGAGGGAGAAAAGTAGTTGGAAGGGTAATGCGAGCTTCACGTTGGAGTGCGGAGGCAAGTTTGAGGGTAAATTCAGAATGTGATGGTGTAGCAACTAACGGGGAAGCAAGAAAGATGTCAGTGAGCACTATTAGGAAAGCAACAGAGGTGTAAGAAGGAAATAAACGCTGTAAAAGGAAAAATGAGGAAGGAGTGCGACACAAGAGTTAAAACATGTACCAGGGAAATGGAAGCAGCCATAACAGATAAAGAGGAATGCAAAAAATGAATGCAGGAAATGACGGATAACATGGAAAAAATAAAGCGGGAACTTGAAGAAAAGAAGGAAACACTAGCAAACAACACCTGTTGGTAACAAGATTAAAGGAGGACGTATATGTGTGTGCAGTGTTTTAACGCCCACTTTTACTACATACGGCACCACAGGCGGTGACCCTGATGATACATGAGATGAAGATGGAGAACCGGTGGAATGAGATGGAGGGGGAAACCGGAGGTTCCGGAGAAAACGTGCCCCAGTACCGTGTTGTCCATCACAAATCTCACTTTGCGGTCACCTGGGATCGAACCCGGGCCGCCTTGGTGAAAGCCAAGCGGTGTAACCACTGAGCCACAGCGCGGCCTAAAGGAGAACGTAGAAAAGATGTTTGAGGACACCCAAGGGTTGAAGGAACTTATAGCTAAACTTGGAAAAGCATGCACAGGAAAGGAAGAGGATGAAGATATTGAGGTTGAAAACTATGCAACCTCGTACGATGAGGACCCTACAGTGCAAGAGGAAAAGGATGAGGAAGAAGATGACTTTCAATACACAATAAGTTAAGGTAAGAAACATATTTATTACAACACTAAAAATACAATAGCAAAAACAACAGAGTAAAATACATCAAACATTACTGAATATAACATACCTGATTAATATACTTGAGTTATGTGAATAACATACTGGATTAATATAGTTGAGATAGGTGAATAACAAAAGCTATAAGATCAAATATTATTGAATAGAACATACTTGATTAATAAAGTCAAGTTAGGTGAATCACAAAACCTAGCACGTTAAATAATACAGAATATAACATACTTAAGTTATATAGTTGAGGCAGTTGAACAACCAAGCTAAAACATCAAATACTATGAATATAATACATTTGATCAAAATACATAAAAATACTGATGTTACATACAATAAAATATAAAATATAGTGCGGCAACACATTATCCAAGGGGCTAATTGAACAATTTGCCACCAACACTTTCCAGGTGGACATTCACCATCCAACACACCAGCTGTTTTAGATAAGCCAACACTAATGAGTACACTAAAACTCATATGCGATAAAATAAATACAGAAAACACACATACATTAAAATGTTTAGACTTAAGCACACAACAAGCGATTATAACAGGAGAATTGTTCTCAACCCGGATTACAAATTTGTGAGGTCGGCTTAAGTGGTTTACGGAAACGCGAAGCGAATGATGCGTAGCACATGTGGAGGTTTTCCCAGATTCGGGACATGGAGAAACGTCCTCTTTGGACTGGAGAGTATTATGAATGGGAGAAATATCTGCACAACCGAAAGCCTTTAATTTAGTTTTTCGTTCTAAAGTGTTGCTTGCGTGCTACAGATACATAAGCATCCTCTAAACGCGTAAGATAATTTTGTAAACCACTTATTACATCCTGTTGTTGTCTAATTAAATTTACCTCTTGCTGCTGGATGTATTGCTTATGCTGTTGAAGAACCTCCTCCTGGAGAATATCTTGCACTGTTCTCTGTCATTGCTCCTGCAGGAGTTGAAGGGCCAGGTTCAGCATCTTCTGTTCGCCGGCGTTTGGGTTCTTCGGAAGGGAAAACATCTGAAAAAAAAACCAAAAAAAACGTACATATAATTAAAAGCAAGGACCGATAGAAGAGCAGGGTGTGTTAACGAGGATTCATGATGAAGAAAGTGAAGGCGAAAACGATATTTAGAGTAAGTACCTACAACTGCATATCTATAAAGAGGGTTAAGTCAAAATGTCTGATGATGATAAATGGAATATTTTGAAGCATAAGTTAGCTACGTACCATGACCTTGTGTCAAAGTTGCGTTCACCAAGTACCCGAAATTAAATGCTAAACACCAACCACTAATTGAAACATTACCTATAAAACAAGAGCAACATGATGCCATTTCACACACCAGGCCCGAAACCTCAGGAACGAACAAAAAAGTTAAAACTGAATGGAAACCCAAGACAGAATCACTAACGGGAAAAATAAAGGTAAACGAGCTAGAAATTTAGCTCATCTTTCCATTTAATACGGACTTAGACCTCGAAAATGCGATAACAACGATTCCGAATGGGAGAGTCTATACTAGAGTGTTTTATAATCAAATTGATCACTATGTGGGATTGGGTACAGCCGACAAACTCCGTAAAGCCACTAAGGTTTCCAAACCGCTTATTGAATTGTTTCTACAAACACAGGACAGTTACACGCTTCACAAACCTGTGCGAAAGCTGTTTCCAACTAAACATTATCACGTTACCAATATCGATGACGTGTGGGAAGCCGACTTAAACGTGATGGATTCGTCAAATGTTATAACACCCTGTATAGATACATTCTCACGGTTATTGATATCTTCTCTAAGGATGCTTGGACTCTACCCTTTTTTGTAGTTCACGTCCTCCAATGTTAAGTCATATCGGACAATGAATGGAATGGGTGATATGCTCAAATGAGTCCGGGATCCATGGAGCGTAATTACCCGACATTTTTCTTTACAGGATAAAGGAAAATCCCGGGCAAAACCTTATCCAGGTAACTCACCCTGACCGAGAAAGGAACTCGGGACCTCTTGAACGTGAGGAAGACATACTACGACTGCGCTACCGAGGTGGGCCGGACTCTACCCTTGGTGTCCAAATCAAGTGATCATTTAGTAAAAGCTTTTAAGCCGATCTTTACTGATAGCAAATGCTTTCCTAAAGTCCTGCAGACCGACAAAGGCAGTCAGTTTAAAAACAGTGT
Organism: Mantis religiosa; assembly: GCA_030765055.1. Lineage (NCBI taxonomy): Eukaryota > Metazoa > Arthropoda > Insecta > Mantodea > Mantidae > Mantis > Mantis religiosa. Next base: position 22,188,354 of record CM060955.1, on the reverse strand, counting down.
CGCCAGTTTTTACAAATATACAATATTTCTCACCAAACAACTAACAACAAAGTAAAGGCCGCAGTAGTTGAACGTTTTAACAGCACCTTAAAGACAAAGATGTGAAGATATTTTACTCATAAAAATACATATAGGTACGTAGACGTATTACCGCTTCTTGTTAAGCCTTACAACAGTTATCACCGCTCCATTAAAATTCCACGTGACGTTTCCCCTAACAATATCCTTGAAGTGTATTTCAATATGCAACACAAACCTAGAAAGTCGAGAAAAAATATAGTGTGGGTGACTATGTACTCATTTTCAAAGAAAAAAATGACATTTGATAAAGGGTACGAACAAAACTGGATGGATGAAATATTTCAAGTAGCCAAAGTTATCTTGGGTTCCCCTGTTGTGTACAAAAGTCGTGATTTAGCAGGTGAAGACACTGAGGGCATATTTTATGAACAGAAACTTATTGCAACCAAGGTCGAGGGGCCAGTAAGCAGGTGTTGGAAAGGTTACCCAGACAAGTTCAATTATTGGGTAAAGCAATCGGATATTTCCTCGTTATGATTCGAATAAAACCATTTTCACTTTTGTTAGCTAGCAACACATCCATGGATCGTTTTGCCAATAATACTACCGCTTGCTTCTCCAATCAGTTACATGAGCGCATCGTGTTAAAGGGAAATTGGGAGGTTTGTCTTTCTAAACTTAAGATACCCTTCATGGTTCTACAACTTATCTGTGCAGTGTAACATGTCAGGGTCGTACATTGAAGATGGCAAAACTGTTAATTTTTGTATTCACTTTGGAAAAAAAAAAAAAAACGAATTGAGGCCTCTATAGGTATTTAAGATGTTTTTACACTTGCCAGGGGTATTGTTGCCGTTTCCCCAAATGTTATTCTTTCTCCCACAGTAACATACGAGTTACCTGTAACACCAGGTGTTCCTGTATTTAAGGAAATAACTCCACACAAACAATTAGAAGTTATTTAAGATATAGAAGTAGCTGACATGCCCGCGGAAACAAAGCCTCACAAGAAAAACAAAAACATTCCCAAAGCCACCCCAGCCTCTACCTCTCAGAGCTCAAGACGTCTACAGTCCGGCCGCTCTATCTCCGGCTCTGACGTTTAGTGGCTGCAGGAGGTGGATTGGATTCGATTAGTGGGTTTAAGGGCCCGTCGACAACGAGATCATTTGGGCCCGAAGTTAAGATTAAGAGCTAAAAGCCACACAAACTAATCTAAAAGATGAAATAAAGTAAAAGCACCCAACAAAGGTACTCCAAAGGTTAATATATATAAAATAAAACGCACGACTAATAGAGTAAAATGCTACAAAAAGACCATCCAATCACCAGGCTATTAAATTAAAATCTCTAAAAGTAACAAAGATAAAATCCAAGTCACACTTGTTTATTAAAACCAATTTCAGCAATAAACCGCAGGGCCGTGACCACGGCTACTGGGTTGCCCCCTAAAACATCCAGCAAGTTAGTCCCCAAGTCCAAAGACTGGCGAACAGGAGCATACTACGGGCAATCGAGCAATACATGCCGCACAGTGAGGCGTACTGCACACGGAGCATACACAGGGGCCGGTTCCCCTCTTAACAGATGACCATGAGTCGCCCGTGTGTGCCCAATTCTCAGCCGGGTGAGTATCACCTCGGCTCGCCGGTTATCCCTGCAGGAAGTTGGCCAGGGTTGTACGCTCTCATTTATCGCCCGGAGTTGTGTGCCTTCCAAAGCTGTCCAGGACTGCTGCCAAGCAGATAGGACTTGGCGACGGAAAAAACGTTGTACATCCTGGTATGGCACCGTAGTTGTTAAACTCCGGGGCAAACGGCAAGCGGACTTAACAGCCGCGTCCGCCTCCTCGTTTCCGGAAATGCCCACATGGCCTGGGGTCCTAGTAAAAACAAAATGGTATCCGCGACTAAGCATTTGCGAGATCAAGGCCTGAATTTTTAAAACGAGCGTGTGAGCGGCAATTTGCTGTTGCAAGTCCTGAAGAGCGCTTATAGTCAGTGCAAACGATAAAATTGCCAGGAACTAACTTACAAATGAAAAGGAGCAGAAAGAGGATGGCATACTGTTCTGCAGAAAAAACAGAGGTGAGGTCCAGAAGGCGAAATTTATGAGCCTCACCGTTAATGACGAATACGCAACCCGTAGTGCTACCTAACTGGGAACCATATGTAAAACCCGGAACATAGGGTAACGGCCCAGTAGTTCGGCAAAAACTTGTTGAAATACCGAATGTGGGGTAGCTAGTCTCGAGTTGGTGGAAAGTGCGAGGTCGAACCGCGCACGCTGAAGCTGCCATGCGGGATAAGGACCCAGGGACGACCACTCCACGCGAGGCATTCGGAGGTCATGTGTACGGGAGAGTTCCCGGAATTTTATTCCGGTTGGGCGTGTCCAAGAACTAGGGTGCATATAACGGTGGGCTAAATCGGGATGCAGAACTGGTTTAAAACATGGATGGTTTGGGTAACTTGCCAACTTCGCAACGTATGAACAGGGTAGTGCCGAGCGACGAATAGAAAGTGGAGGCTCACCGGAGTCGGCATACAAGCAGTCGGCGCGACTTGTGCGGAAAGCTCCTGTGGCAAGGCGGATACCTGTATGATGTACGGTGTCTAAAAGGCGAAGTTTAGAGGCGGTCGCTGCGCCATAAATAAAACAGCCGTAATCCAGCTTGGATCGGACCAGGGAGCGATACAGCCTCAACATCACCGTCCGATCACCCCCCCCAAGATACCCCAGATAAAATCTTGAGCACCCGGAGGGAACGATCACAAGAGGCTCGGAGGTGTCGAATATGATGCTCCCAACTCAATTTTCTGTCCAAATAGAGGCCTAAGAATTTCAAGTGCAGGACAAACGGCAGGGGTGTGCCGTTCAAGTGAAGATCAGGTGGAGCGTGAATACCCCGTAGACGATGAAAGTGGACACACTGTCTTCGCAGGCGAAAAACGGAAGCCGGATCGAAGCGCCCAGGCTGCCAGCTGGTTGATGGTCAACTGCAGTTGACGCTCTATATGATCTAAATTACAAGAACGATAATATATAGCGAAATCATCAACATACAGGGACGAGGGAATTCCGCCGCGAACGACACCAGTAATGTCGTTAATAACCACGGCAAAAAGGGCGACGCTGAGAAACGACCCCTGAGGTACACCATTCTCCTGGATCCGCTCCCTTGATATTCGGTTCCCTATACGAACACGAAAACGACGTAGTGCTAAAAAGTTACCTAAAAATTCCGGTAAGTGGCCTCGCATACCGTAACTGTGGAGGATACGTAGTATGCAATACCGCCAAGTGGTGTCATAGGCCTTCTCCAGGTCAAAGAAAACTCCCACCACATGCTGCTGCAGTAGAAAGGCATCATGAATGTAAGCCTCAATGCGTGTTAGATTGTCAACACTGGAGCGATGGCGACGAAAACCGCATTGAAGGTTGGACAGCTGGCTATTGATTTCGAGCCACCACACTAAGCGAGAGTTTACCATTCGCTCAAAGGTCTTACAGACGACACTCGTCAGGCAAATGGGGCGGTAGCTAGATGGAAGTGTGCGGTTCTTTCCGGGTCGAGGAATGGGGATGACAATACTCTCTTGCCAGGAAGATGGAAAAACCCGCTCATGCCAGATGCGGTTATACATGCCTAAAAGGAAAGAGCGCATCGGGTGGAAGATGTAGCAGCATCTGTCTGTGGATGTCATCGGGACCAGGAGAAGAGTCCTTAGCTAGGGCTAAAGAATGTGCAAGCTCGGCAGTGGTAAAAGGTTGGTTGTACGGCTCATTACATTCGCTATTAAAATTAAGTTTTATTCGCTCCGCAGCTTCTTTGATAGGAAGGAAGAGGGCGTCATAACCAGCCGAATGAGGTGGCATGGGCTTCGGCTATATCTTGCTCGGTAGTGCAGATGGAACCGTTGAGAGCAAGTCCCGGAATGACCGTCCGGCGATACTTGCCATACATCCGCCGAACAGCTGACCATACCTGTTTGGCGGAGCTGCGACGAGAAATGGAAGACACGAAGGCTTCCCAGGATCTTTGTTTCGCATTGCGAAGCACAAAACGTGCCCTAGCTCGAGAACGTTTAAAAGCAACGAAGTACTTTTCTGTCGGGTGCAACTGAAAAAGCAGCAAAGCACGTTTGCGTGCTTTTATAGCCACACGGCATTCCTCAGACCACGAAGGTACAGGGATATGACGTGGGGTAGAAGAACCTCGAGGAATGCTGGATTCAGCTGCGAGCAGGATGGAACATGTAAAATATTCCACCATTTCATCGACGGTGTCAAAACCATCGTCGGTGAGGTGTATATGGGAATGAAACTTTTCCCAGTGAGCTTTGGAAATAATCCAGCGAGGATGTCGCGAAGGCGCACGGTGGCGGCCCGACAAATGGATGTTAACTGGGTAATGATCACTCCCAAAGAGGTCGGAAAGCACAGACCAAACAAGGAGTGGAATACCGGGCTGCAGAAAGAGACGTCTAGTACCGAGTGCGTACCATAAGCGGATGACAAGAATGTCGGGTCACCAGTGTTCAGCAAAATGAGGTCGGACAAATAGATCGTGTCTACTATGAGGCAGCCATGAGCAACATCAATGTCGGAGCCCCAGAGCGTGTTTGCATTCAGATCTCCCAATATGAGTAGCGGTGAAGGGAGCTGAGCCAAAAGAGCCTGAAGCTCCTGCTTTTGAAGTACACAGAGCGGAGGCAGATAAATGTTGCAGATGGTAAAAGAGATGCTCTCCCGCTGTATACGAACAGCGACAGCTTGCAACGGCGTGGTTAATGGTATATTGGTGGCAGAGATATTAGGCGCCACTAAAGTAGCAACGCCACCGCTTGCACGTGTGCCTGCAACGGAGTCTCCCCTAAATGCCGAAAAAGTGCTTAGGTGTAATGAGTGATAGTGATGTAAATGGGTTTCTTGGAGACAAATAACTGATGGTGACCTTTGAGAAACTAATAACTGTAGTCTTGTACGCGAGCACGGAAACCATTGACGTTCCACTGGATTATTTCCATAAAGAGTTTTTAACGGGCCGTTTTAACTTTTTTCTTGACTTTGGCTGACTTGAGCCCTACGATTCAAAAATCGTTAGCCTCCTGTGACTCCGCTGATGTTCGAGAGTCAGAACTCCTACGGCTCGTAGAACGAGACCGGGATCTCATAGAAGGCGAGCGACTTCGCGATCTATGTTGTGGCCGGGATCGGTTCTTCACATTTACTACGGGATGGTTGTTACTCGCTGATGGCTTGGTGGCTGGAGTCTGTACGGCTGAAGCGGAGGTAGTGCTGGTGGACATACAAGTAGTTCGAGACAACGTGGGTTTAACGGCTAGAAAATCAGTCTGTGTGGAGGCGTGGGCGACAGGGACGTATTGAACAGCAACAGTGGTATTAGGAGTACGGCGAGCTGCTAATGCATATCCAGTAGTAGTGGTAGCAGGCTTTAGTTGTTCAAAGCGCCGTCGTGCCTCTGGAAAAGTCAGGCGTTCCTTTACACGTAGCTCCTGAATACTTTTTTCGTCCATGAATCTAGGGCACTGTCGCGAGCTGGAGGGATGACTACCACCACAGTTCACGCAACGTGTTCGATTGCAGTTTGGGTCGTCATGTGTCGGTAGGCCACATTGCTCACAAAGAGCAGGATTGGTATACGTGACCTTAGTATGTCCGAACCGCTGACACTGGAAACAGCGCATGGGGTTCGGGACATACTGGCGAACGCTCGTACGTTCATAGCCGCAATAGATGTACTCGGGTAACTTAGTCCCAGCGAAAGTAAGAAAACCCGTACGTAATGGGTACTCCTTGCCATCTTGTTTTCGTGCTAGCCGGTACGCCTGACAAACAAGCTGATCAGAGAGGCAACTTACTATTTCTTCATTCACAAGACCATCTAAGCTGGAGGTGGTGACTACTCCTCTACAGGTGTTAAGCGTTTTGTGTGGGGCTACCCGAATAGGGTAGGAGCCCAACAAAGTCGCTTTCTGCAGTTTGTGAGATTGGTCTGCACTTGTGCTCTCTAATAGTAAGGTGCAGTCTCGGAGACGCGTAGCGTTTTTGACCGGGCCGCTGATTTTGTCAAGTTCGCGCATTATATAAAATGGACTAACATCTTTGAAAGTTTTTCCATCACAACTCAATGTCATCACTATATAAGGACCAGTGAAAGAGATTTTGCGCGGAGACATTATGATATAGACCCCATTCAGAACCGTGGGCGTCAGCCTGCCATCCGCGGGTTAAACAAAGAAAGACACCGAATCTTCACGGTCTGTGCCGTCATGGTGACCCACCCATGACCGATCTGATATGTACCTCAGAACAGCTAATCTTCCATATCCACTGCTTGTCCGTATGGGTAAACCGTTCACCACGCACACCCCGGCTTTAAACCCCTACCACAGGAATAACCGCCTGTGGCTCCCCACTCTAGGCCGCGCTGCATATAAAGACATACGCGGATTCAGGAGACTTTTGGTTGATTACACCGGGGTTCCGTCAGCGGTAACACGTCCGGTTCGTGACACTAACCCAACGGCACACAGCCGTCGGGAGATTAACACTGACCGGGCCCCCTAGGAGCTACGTGGGTGTACTTGGCGGTGTGGACGGGCTCCGCACCTAAGGCTACACATAGGGGCAGTGCGAAGGGTCCGCTCAACCTTCACTTTTGAGACCTCCGGAGAGCACACATGTCGAAGCCACGCTGAAAACCATGGGACAGAACCACGGAGATAGGAGAGATTGGCCGCGCCGTGGCTCAGTGGTTAGACCGCTTGGCTCTCACCAAGGCGGCCCGGGTTCGATCCCAGGCGACCGCAAAATGAGATTTTGGTGGACAACACGGCGCTGGGGCGGGTTTTCTCCGGGACCTCCGGTTCCCCCACCATCTCATTCCACCGGTGCTCCATCTTCATCTCATGTATCATCAGTGTCACCGCCTGCGGCGCCGTATGTAGTGAAAGCGAGCGTTAAACACTACACATTTCACATCTAGGAGAGATGACTGCTGGTGAGACAGGAGTTATTAACCTAAGACCTTAAGTGCTAATAATCATATTAAAAACTAGAAGGGGAAGATGATGCTTGCTGATCAGCAGTAGCAGAGCGTGGAGCAGTTGATGGAGGTGAGGGGGATGAATTGAGGGTGAGTGTTACTGTAAGGAACACCAGAGCCTCTTCTGCCAGATTTCGGGGTTACTGATAGACCTCGGCAGCCGTAACGGTCCTGGGGTACACCAAGTCCCCACCGTGCATCACCCCATCAGCCCTCCCCTACTTCCTGTTGCCCACCCCTCGGGACGAGGACCGCAGAGGTTGGATTTTGAGGGGCTGCAGGAGGTGGAGGGGGAAGGTTAATAGTACCAACATAAAATAATGAGTAATTGAAAACATATCATCAGAATTATCTTTATAATGAGTATAGGATTATATTACCTTCAAAACATTGAAATTCAACGTGTAATTTCATTATCATGCAAGATATTCTTTACATCACTCTATTCGAATATTTCGTTCACACCTTTCACGCACATGAACTGCTTCTGTTGGTAGTACTGGAAGTCTGCACATCCGGTGCCGTGGTCAGGAAGTTAAAACTGTCTGTTAGCGCCAATCAGCGTTGTCGCTGCTAGGCGTGGCATTCAAATCCAGCACCGTGTTGTCGCTGCAATTTTGTGCGGACCACGTGGCTTTTAGTTGCTTTTGGATCCCGCGCTGGTGGTTTGTTTAATTTTTTGTGTGTGCGTGAATTCCGATTTGTAACGTATGCAAGTCTTATTATTATCGCTATTATAGTAATATGGCTACTGGTTCGTCAGAATTCAAGAAAAAAATCGGCTCTTATAAGAGCCAAAGCCGTGAATTTATATTAAGGCTACGTGAGTACTTCGAGAAGGAGCGGGGCAATGGTGGACATCTACTACCTGTTTCCAAGGTGCTAGACAGAGTTTGTGATGCCTTGAAGGTGGGGAAAACCACCGTGAAGAATGTGACCAAGGAAAAGTGCCCAGCTGATTTAAGTTCGCCGTCTGCAGTTCTGCGTACACCGGGAAAGCAAAGGCAACGAGGGAGCCTTGAAGCTTCACTTGATGCTTTTCAAAAGGATGCTATAAGGCGACATGTTATTATATGAGAAAGGAATTTCCCACTCGTGCGAAGTTGCTGTATTCTTTAAAGGAAGCTGGCTTATTCGATGGCGGAAAAAACAGCATAAGTACTGAAAGAACTAGATTTTCAGTTTAAAAATTTTTCTGGGAGGAAAGCTGTAATGGATAGAAGTGACATAGTTGCATGGAGAGGCAGTATTTGCGGGAAATTCTAAAGAGCAATCCCGAGGTGTTATGGCTTGATGAAACGTGAGTAAATGCAGGACACACTAAGACAAAGGCATGGACAGATGACACTATTGCAGGCACAATGAAAGTGCCAGTTGGTAAAGAAAGCACACTGATTTTGCTCCATGCTGGTGGTATACGTGGTTTTATTCCAGGAGCAATGCTCTTATTCAGATCAAAGAGCACCCGTGATTATCGCGAAGAAATGAATGGAAATGCATTCAAGAACTGTTTCCAAGAATCTCTTCTGCCGAAGATCAGTGCCAATTCAATTATTGGTATGGACAATGTGCCATGCCCCTCAGTTCAATTAAACAAAGTACCGACAATAAGCGACAGGAAAAAGTCATTTTGCAGTGGTTGGAGAACAACATACCTGGAGCGTCCGCAGAAATGACGAAAGCAGAACTCCTACAAATTGTAAAACTTTTCAAGCCACGTTTCTGCACTCATGAAATAGTATTGCTGCTGCTCAAGATCACACTAATCAGGCTGCCTCCCTATCACTGTCATGTCATTTCAATGCCATTGAACTTATTTGGGGTCAAGTGAAAGGTTATGTTGCAGAACATAACACAAGATTCCGCATTTCTGATGTTGAAATATTAGTGCAGAATGGTGTTAAACAAATGACCCAGGATAAGTGGAAAAGTGCCGTGAATCATACTTGGAAACTTTTAAGACAAGCCAAGACGACGGCATAGTGGAAACACGATTCATTCAGCCAAGATGACGTCAGCAGCGACACCGGTGATGAAGCCGTGATTATGAGTGAAGATGATGATATGGATATTTACGAGGATTGCGGCGTCTTCCGACTGGACTGAATGCAAGTTGTTTAATAACCAATTTCAGTAAAAGTAGCTTTTTGTTAGTTCTTTTCCAGTAAATGGTAAATTGTCTCCATATGCAGCTATTCTGGGACCATGTATATACACAATGCCCACGTACATTTACGAAGTTACGATCTAGAAATGCGTGAAATATTTAAAATACACATGTTCCTCTGCTTGAAATTCCCGCCAAAGAACTGGCTACAACGCGCTTCCCCCTCTCGAGAACTGTCAGAGCCGGAGATGGGCTGCCGGACTGTAGTTAGCTTACTGTTATCTGCAAAGTTATCCCGCAATTTACGTTTTTTTACTCAATCAAGATATTGTTAAGCAGGAAACTGCTTCTTACCTTTCGGACCCGTTTATGGGCTTTCCTTATGAAGTTTTCGTTTATTGTAGTCTTGGTTCTCCCCAACTGGTAGACAATGTATTTGCTCAGGTGTTGGATTCTACTCTTGTTAAGCACCAAACACCGTCCTCCGAACGCGCGTGTGCTGAAAATCATTCTTTCCTCAACTTTGGGTCCCTTTACTTCAACAGGATTTCGACATTATTATCACCACACATTAAGGGACGGTTTTGGAAATCTTCTACCTTCTGCTGACGGCTTTTCTTCTGCTTTAGTTCTATCTTTTATATCTCGTCATGACTTCGCGGAATATTATTTTTCGGTATTACCTCAACCAGGCCGGAGGATTACCACCCACTGGTGATTTCATTCTCTACAAAGGGGGTCCATTTCAAAAGGGCAACGGACTTTTTAGTGCACTAGGAGGATTGTTTAGAACTCTTTTACCCGTTTTTAAGAGTGGCGCTAAGGCTAACGGAAAAGAGAATGGGTGGAAATGTCTTAACCGATATTGCTACTACTTCTGCCTCTCCTAAAGAAGCTTTTAGAAATCGCTTAGAAGAGGCTGGTTCCTATCTCAAACGTATTAAGATCAAGGCGGCGCGAAAGAAAAAGAAAACCCAGTCTAATCGTAAACGCGGTAGTCGTTGCACCAATAGGCGAGACATATTTTCATCATCATGATCGATACTTTGTACATGAACTCTAAGCTTGAAATCTTCAGAAAATTCCCTGTTCAAACTAACATTGAACACTATGAAATCTTTCACCTAAATCCTCAGAACGCTCTATCTCAAAACTCTCGTATCACTTTTCATTACGCATTCAATGGAGACCACTACCTAGATCTTTCATTTGTTCTGCTCGAGGTTGGTGTAAAAATTGTAAAAGCTGACGGGTCTAATCTTTCTGATGCAGACGGTTATATTTGTTAATAGCTCGTTAAATTCTCTGTTTAGTCAACTATCCGTATCATTAAACAATGTTAACATCTCCACGCCCCAACAGGGGTATGCTTATAGAACATACCTCGAAACCTTGCTTAATTCGTCTTCCGATGCTATGAACAGACGTTTGCAATCTTCCTTTTGGTACAAGGACACTACTGGTTCTATGGATGACTTTGTTGCTAATGGCGGTATTCAAACCCGTTTTAGATACACAAAAAATAGTTAAATAGGTCAAATGATGGGATGGCTCTCGCAGGCCTTTTTAATCAAAATCTGCGTCTGCTAAATAACGTTGACGTTACTATAACGCTTACTCCTATCCCTCAGTTTCATCTTATTTCCAATAAAGCTGATTTTAACGGATGTTCTAAATTGGTTCAAACCAAACTGCATCTCAAAAAAGTTAGATCCTCCCCAAACATTAAACTAGCTCACCAAAACGGGCTTCTAACGCAAATGCCGGTTTATATTTTAAGGACGTCGATTTTCAGGCTTTAAGGCCCCACAGCACACAGCTGCTTTTACAAACATTGTCGGAAAAATTCATGGGCGAATCATCCTTGGCATGGTATCCGATAAGGCATATACTGGCGATATAGCCAAAACCCCTTCAACTTCCCACACTTTAACCTAAACGCTCTCCAATTATTTGTCATTAATCGACCCGTACCTCTTAAGGTCCTTCAATTTAACTTTTCAGATAACTTTTTTCTTCCGGGGTGTTACTCTCTCTTTGAGGCATTGGAGATGGTTTTGAAGTACAAGGGAATCAACATCTCTAGAGATTAATATCCCAATGGATATACGTTCTTTTGTTTTGAGCTCACGGATGACATGCCTGCAAATAAAGACTATGTCTCTGGTCTCCATCACGGTAATCTAGCTATAAAGCTTGAATTTGCAAAACACCTACAAGAACCTGTTTGTCTTCACTCGTTTGTGGAAATATACCGATTTGTTGAAATTGCTGTTCACCGATCTATTCTCGTATCATGAACACTTCGCAAATTACTTCGTACCTTTGAAAATTCCCTCAGTTTATCGGGGTCTTGCCATCATATCTAATTCCCACTGTTCAGTCTCTTCCCAATGCTCCAATAGCTCTAGTTATTAACACAGACCCACACACAAAACCGGGTAAGCAATGGATTTATATTTTTGTTTCTAAGGACGGGCACGGTGAATACTTCGACAGCTATGCATTGCCACCCCTCTTGCCTTCCATTTTATTTTTTTTAATCACTACTGCGGTCCCAATTGAAGTTATAATACGTGTCGTCTTCAAGGCAACCATTTCGCTACGTGTGGTCATTATGTTGCGTATCTATCTCATCGCTGCAGCAACTTATCTGCACGGTTTAAACCTTCCGCTTTCTGGTTTAACAATATACTGATTTCAAGGTCTTCCTCTTCAAACTGCACCTCTACCGTTCAGTACCTATAAGTAATCCGTATGTTCCTGCCTCGCTCTCACTCTTCACCTAACTTTTCGACCTGTAAGTACCTCAGGTACTCTTTAATTTTCTCTGCTTTTTTTTTCTCCTATGCTGTTCTACCACTGTCTTCGTTCCTGTTTCTAGGTTGTGCATTCACTTCCTCAACGAGTCCGAGACTAAGTATCTCTCCGTAGCAACGTCTTCAAGTCAACGTCACCATCGCCACCTGCGGAAGACAAAAGTCTGCGGTTTTCAACATCCTCAACGAGTGGAACACGCTCTTCAACGTCTTGGGTCCTAAAATCGATTCCCACCTAAACTCCTCTTCCAAACAACAAAGGATCACTCAACCTATCTCCGATTCCCTATCGCTCCATTTTACATCCTCCTTTGGTTCCCCTGAATCATCCTAAAGTCTTCGGGCATTGCCCTCTTTAAAGAGTGGGGTAATCTCAAGCAGCTCTTTGACCTTTACAGGTCTAAACTTGTTTCCTAACGCCCGTCTCAACCTGTTTCTATTCATATTTCCTTTACCCTCTATCCCATTCTCTCTCACTTCTGACTTCGTGGATTCGACATGCAACGCAGTGTCCTCCGTGATCTAAACGCTCGTGGGCAGACTCCTCACATCATCGGTGTTCAGGACCTGGCTCGCAACGTCCCGTACCTGGTCAACGGTACTAAAGTTACCAACACTCAGTACGGGTGGAAAACAGTGCTCCGGCCTAAGGACGGAAGAGAGGTCTTCCTGCCTTCTGCCTACAACGATCTCGACGACGATTTCATCCGCCAGCTTAACAAAGCACCTTTTCAAATCATCTACATCGGAACAGAGTACATTCCCAACACAAACGGACTGCGAAAGCTCCTGCTCACGTTTAGAGACGTCTCTGACACCCCTGTCGAGGAATGAGTTGCTCAACGGATTTTATTCACATAGGTATGTGCTGTTTTTTCTTGTTTTCTTCTCTCTTTTCTTCTTCTCCTCTTTCTTGTTAACGTGTTAATTATTTTCTTGTTCTCAGGTAACAACCTTATGGCGTCACCGCCTCTCACCGAAAATGTAACATTCGTAGACGAGGACGCTTTTACTGTTCGATCAATCCACATTGATTCGTTTGGAGACATCAAGACCGTTTCCATTCGTGTCAACATCAACGCCAACGTAGTCCTCTTTTCCTTTCATCCCTCTAAAATCTCCCCCCACGGTTGTAATTCTGTGTTGCGTCTCTCAAACAACGGTAAAGACTCACTTCCCCATTCCTCTCTCTCCATTGTTGCTCCTGTATTCATTCCCTCTACCGAAGCCCATCCTAACTTTGCCCCTCTAAGCCTTCAATGCCACACTGAAAATGAGCTGCAAGACCCACTTCCCTTTCTCTCCTTTAAACCATGCACCAATATTTTCAAAATTATATTCTGGAAGTAGTTATTTTATTTCCCTTTATCCATGTAGTGCTCTTAGATTATTTTGTTATATATAATGTATCTCTGTATCGCGTAATACTGTTAGTTAATAATACACCTCTGTATAATGTACTGGATTTTTTTCCCAATAAAGTTGGTAGCCCTCTGCGAAGAGAATCGGAACATCGGAATGTCTCGGGGTACCTTCGCTCATCTGTTTGCTCACCGTGGTACCTTTGCACTATTGTTCACCGATGTACCACGCTTTAACATTGCTCGCCGAGGTATCACGCACCAAGGTCAAATTTCTTGAACGCGACTTCCAGTTCTGTTCGCCGAGGATCCTTACTACTAAAGTTGCTTTGTATTTGGAACTTATTTCAAGCAAGGTCACAAGTTACCTCCCTTATATATACATGTTTTTTCCCTACTTCAGATAAAGTAAAACACAACACCAATTTCGTGCTAGGAGCTGAGCTCAAGAATAGGGGTCTAATGCTAATTTATGTTTAATCGTGGTAATACCTTCCTTATATTTCCCAGTTATCATTCTATAAATAAACAGTATAAAGCACATCTGCATCCTTGGTATAATATAAAGTACAAACAATTGAATTAACTTTAAAGAGATTTACATCTTCCATTTGTACATTGCATTTCTTTGGTTTCAATATGAGTGAGAATTATATATTTATTTCCAATTATTGATTTCTGATTTTTAATACTCATGTTAGAAAAGTGGCGAAGTGTGCAATGAAGTGCTGGAAGCGCCACTTCCCCAAGAATTTCAGGAGAAAAAGAAAAATCAGAAAATTCAGGCCAACCAATTTTTATCTGCTCTGGATACATTTTCAAAATTTATTTGGAACATCTGCGGTACTGCGGACAATTTACAGCTGCTTCGATTTGATGATCTGTTCCGGGAGCTCATTCAATACTGAGTATTCCTGTATTTATGCATTTGTAACCTCGAATACCATGTTTTGTAGGTTTCCAGAAGGAATCGCTTCTCAATAGTTAGGAAGCATTGACAGATTTTGTCATGTGAAGTCTGTATAGTGTGTGAAGAAAAGTTCGTTTGTGTTGTGGTACTTTTAAATACAACTGTAAGTATATTTCAATAGTATTTTAAGAAGATTGATATTTAATGGTGACGAATAGGAAATTGTTGTGAAGTATTAAGCTATTAGCAAAAGTGTGTGAACTGCTTACTTTCTCCATTTTAGACTAAGAGTACACACAGTGTGGGCCAGCTCTAGGAAAAATTGGAACATCTGGGTGGAGAGGGGAAGCAGGAATATGTCTGTAGTGTGACCAGTCGTGCAATGCAAGAAGAGCCTACATGTGATTGTACAATAGAAAGAGTAGTGATGCGCAGCCTTAGTTCGAGACATTTTTTCTCTTATTTTAATGAAAATTATTATTTGGAGCTTCCCTCGCTTTGAACGTAACGCCTTGCCACTGGTTAGAAAATGACAAAATGGTTACTTCTAATATTAAAATGCAATTATATTATTATCTTTTCTTATTTATCCTACTATTTTTGGCACTATGAAGTAGACGATGCTTTTCAAGGTATTTTCTTGAAGAATAGCCATTCCTGCAGATTTCACAGGGGTATGGTTTCTTACCCTCATGTGTCTGTCTATGATTTTTCAAGCTTGACGACCTCTATCACAAATTGCACACTTATGTGGTCTTCTTCCTTCATGAATTAAATTATGCACTCTTAACACCGACATCTGAAGAAAGCTTTTTTTTTCACAAATTTCACAAGCACAAGGTCTTTCGCCATCATGAATTAACCTATGCCTATTCAAATCTGACTGCGCTACAAAACCTTTGTCACAAGTGTCACATTTAAATGGTCTCTCACCTTCATTATGTAGAATATGCCTTTTTAATGATGCCAACTCAGCAAAGCGGTTTCCACATATTTGACACTTGTGAATGAGTGAGCTTATGCCTTTTAAAGTTTGAGTGACATAAAGCTCTTACCACAGACCTCGCACATATGTTGCATCTAGCATTGATGAATTAAACGATGCAGTTTATGTGATGACCAGTGAATAAAGCTCTTTTCACAAACTTCACATTTTTATGATCTTTTCCCCTCATGAATTAACATATGAACTTTCAATGACGACAAACGAGTGAAACTCTGTTCACAGATCTTGCAGGTTAATGATTTTTTACTCTCATGAGACAATTTATGAGCTCTCAAATCTGATGCACAAACAAAACTTTCATTACAAGTTTCACATTTATATGGTTTTTCTCCTTCATGTGTTGAAATATGCACTTTTAGTGATGAGGTTCTAGAAAAGCTCTGTCCACAGATTTTACA
This sequence comes from Mantis religiosa, assembly GCA_030765055.1. Classification (NCBI taxonomy): domain Eukaryota; kingdom Metazoa; phylum Arthropoda; class Insecta; order Mantodea; family Mantidae; genus Mantis; species Mantis religiosa. The sequence goes on along the minus strand of CM060955.1, from coordinate 22,172,660 downwards.
GGAGTATAATTCTTATTGTGAGACAAATTATGCCTTTTCAAGTAAGCTGAAGTTATAAAACTTTTATCAAAAATTTTGCACTTAAATATTTTATTTCCCTCGTGAATTAAAGTATGCAGTGTCAAAGATGCCTTCTGGCTAAAGCTTTTCTCACATATTTTACAACTGTATGGCTTTTTCTTCTCATGAATAACTCTATGCCTGTTTAAAACTGAGGATGATACAAAATACTTCTTGCAAATGTCACATGTGTTGTCTCTTGCCCTTATGAATTAATCTATGGCTTTTCAGGTGTGATGACAGAGTAAAGCATTGTTGACAAACTTCACACTCATAAGCCTTTTCTACATACTGGAGTAAATTTTGCTTTACAAAATGGGATGCTGATGTAAAGCGATCCTCATTTTCTATAGGTGTAGCAATAAAAGACTTGGGGGTGTTGGAGCTACAAATATTTACCTCTTTTGTATACAATCTGAAAGTTATAAGTCAAATCATTAGCAATTAAAGAAGCTGTAAGTCTAAAGTAGAGAGAGAGAGATAACTCAAAATATGTGTTGCATTCACAGGACTTTCTCTATTCACTCTTCTTGTCATTGGTGTAAGAAGCATAGAGTAAACTAAAGCAATAGTTGGGGTTTTAAGAAATGAAACTGATATGTTAAGGCTTTAAAATTCCATACCCTTTGCATGACTGTGGATAGAAGAAGAAAAAGAAGACGAAGAAGAGAAAGAAGAATAGCAACATATTGCTTGAAAAGTATTTGAAAATACAAATCAATAACTAGAATACCTTGGAAATGATCAATGTCAGAATTTTATTTGACATTTCACAAAATAAGAGCTCATTTTCCTTAAATGAGGCCTGCTTTTTATATTCTACGAAGATTTTTCAGTTATTTTAAAGTAAATCAGAATGAGGAGCACTTCCTAGACTATTTGGAGGAAATTCAAGGTATATGCTTTATTTACAAGAAAATAGATTAAACATATGGTATTTCAGTTAAAATCCTTAAGAGTAATTTTGAAAAAAGAAAAAAAGTTACAAAATATTGTCCATGTAAATGGTAGTAGTAAGCGAGCAATGCACGCATGCACATGAACATGCACACGCGTGCGCGCGCACACACACGCACGCACACACACACACACACACACACACACACACACACACACACACACACACACACACACACACACACACACACTGATAAACCTACAGTATACAATAAGATACCTATCACAACAGTTGCCTCAGAACTCTGAAATGCAAGCTTAGGGAAGTGGCAGAAACAGTGGGAAACTACATCTAAATGTGCACAGTGCCGAACATTTTTTCCAAACATAGTACAAAGACTGAAACTCAAAATCCCAATATCACGGGACATGGGAAAACCTGAACTTATCTCCATAGATTCAATATAGCAGACAATCCAGAATGTCCCTGCGGCCATGGAGAACAAACAACTGAACATCTAATTTACAACTGTAAAGCAGTGGATCAACAACGTGCATCTTTAAAGCAAAGGACACTTGTGTCCACTGTCGACAGTTGGAAAGAGATTGAAAATGGAGGCAAATGCCTTTGAAACTAGTCTCTCATTAATATATAAAAAAAAGTAAGTGACGAGTATCAATAAACCAACTACAAATAGTTTTTGAGAGGAAATAAAATGTTATGAAAATCTTTAGACTTCAAATTTGGTTACGGAGGAAGAAGAAATATATAAGTAAAATAAGCAAGTAAAATTTATAAGCACATAATTGGTTACAGATGTGATGAGACAAGAAGGGGGAGAAATTAAAAAGGAATCAATGTAAATATGTACAGGAACTAAGGAACTAAGAGAGTTACTGAGAAACTTAATTGAACAAAGATGATTGGTACATACGCAGGAAAATTAGCATATGTCATAAATGTTGAGGTTGGACCAATGGAATAATGGCAGAAGAAACAGTTGCGCAAAAGAACAATTAGGTACACAAAAAGAAGGCAATGCAACAGGAAAGTAAAGCAGACATGAAGAACTTGGAAAATCAGGATATTACACTACTCGTAAGTTATAAAGTGATCAAGGAATGTAGATTCATAAAAAAGGCAGCGTATAGTTAATGGCAGCAAGCAACTCATACTGCAGCTGAAGCAACTGAATGCAGTACAGTTCTGGCAGTGATAGACATAAGTGTTGGACAGAGAAGGAAAATAAGGAGATTAGTGAAAGGAAAGTGAGATTAGTGGGGTTGAGGGTAAGGGAGCAATTACAAATCAAAGAGGAAGGAAAACAAGATGAAACACTAATGGAAGACTGCATGGGGAGGACAAAGAAATGAGTACTAAGTACAAATGAAAAGAGAATCAGGGGAATCAGAAAGGCACGTTATATATGTGGAGAGTGGTTTGTAAGGTGTGAAAAACCATAAACTAAAGGTAAAAAGGAGAAGAACTAAACAGCAATTGATAGACCTTGAAATGTGACTAGGAAAAGGAAGTTGTTTTGAAATTTGTAGGTTGCAATAGAGGAGCACATGAGATAAAAGTTAAATTAAGTGCAGAGTTTTATAAATGGGAAAAGAAAGTAAGGAAGTTAAGTTAATTAGGAGTCGATTAATAACACAAAACAACACTCACAAGTGAGTGTTGTTTTGTGTTATTAATCGACTCCTAATTAACTTAATTTATACAACAACACTGTTTTCAACACTTCCATAAAAGGATTTAAGTAAGGAAGTGTTCATGAAGAAGGTAAACTAGTGAAAAAGGAAAGGAAGAAAGGCTAAATAATTAGATATAATATACAGAAAAGTAGCAAAATGTGATAAAGTAGAAAGAGGGGAAGGATAATAATGAAGAGAGGGGCATATAGTAAGATAAAGAATAAAGCGATTTAGGACAAATGGAAGTAAAAGATAAAGACCATAAATAAAGGATAATAGCAAAGTTGGAAATGATACAAGCACTTCCAATGACAAAATGTAAATATATATAATGTATAGCAGAAAGCCGTGCAAAAAATAAGGGCAAGTTCCAAGTTCAAAACATATAAAATGTATAAGATTAAAACCAAATAAATTCAGTTAAATATATGTATCACACACCCAAGTTTTAGTTCTGTCTAAAATTGATCCTTTTGATGATATTCTCAGTCCCAAAAAATTTCTGATAAAGGGTGGTTCTACCATTTTCTATCCCCAAATTTGGAAGCCATAACTCCATCTTGTCTCAACTAATGATATATTAGCACTTTGTATACTTGTCCACTTCCTGGAACTGAAACCCGTAAACCTTCCTTCATTCAGCAAAGTGTAATCATTTTGCAATGATATAAAATTAAGGATGTGTAAAAGATTCAGTGCAGTAAATGCACAAAAATTACACCTACAAGTGTCATAAAAAAGTTGCGAGCAAAAATTTAAAAAATCTACTTTTAGACAAACTGAGTAATGATGTATATCTACAGATTTCTCTGTGGCTTTCTAACATAAGATACTGTCTCTTTGCACACATTTTCCCCATCATTCTACAAGTGTGAAAATACTCTTAAAACATAACTCTGTTTCAGATGTTCAAAGATGCTGATGAACTACTTTCTGAATATCCTTCATCATCTTGTAGGTTAGGTCTCATTTTTGTTCCTTAATAAAACCAAAAAGATTATAGTCAGAAGTTTCCATGCAGGGACCATAGGAAGGATATGATATCTACCTGGTAACACAAGACTGGAGAAATCATGAGACATGAAGAAACAATATTACAAGACAACTTTTGGAAAGAGATAGACCATGAGGAGAGTTTGGAGCCTATCGTCATAAATTTCCAAGGTTCAGACATTGAAGACAGTGAAAATGATTAACTGGCTCTTGATGTAAACAATGACAATGATTCGACATTAAGAAAAGAACAGGTAATTTATTAACTATATCCACAGAGAATTAAATGAATGCAATTATACATGTTTCAAATTTGAGTTCAAATAACTTGCATTATTATAGAACATAGGAATTAGTGTACAAGAGAGGGAAATAAAAGAGTAAATGCAGCTCATTCATTGCAGAGCAGTACTATTCCCATTTGAAAGCCATAATAAATTAACTTATATTGAATATACAAATTCTAATTAAAAAAAGGTGAAATAAGCAAGCATATAGGAAAAAAAAAGTACCAAAAATAAGTAGATAAAAAATTTATTATGTGTTTCAAATGGGAAGAGTTCTCGCCTGTAGCAAATCAGATGCGTTAGCGCCTTCACCATTGCTACGTCATTATCCCCACTTCTTTTGTATTTCCCCCTCTCTCACATACTTGCGAGTGTTCATGGCGCTAGACGTAAGGGAATGCAAACTGAATTTTCCAAAGTTTTATAATAATGCAATTGTTGAAATCACAATTGCAACACAAATATTCGTATATTATGCAAATGTTTTAAATATTTAGTTTAAAGTTAATTATAGTTTATGAATTATTATTTTTCTAATCCAACGAAAATAGCAGCGGTGCATCCGTATAGCTGTGAATGTCACATTAAGAAATAGTTTGTCATTGTCTTTAACTTCTGGGTTCTGCAAATTTATGATGGTAGGTTCCAAAATCTTGTTACGTGCTATTTCTTTCCAAAAGTCGTCTTCTTGTAGTTTATCTGATGTCTCACACAGCTTTCCCAGTCTTGTTGCGTTCCTTATCAATTTTTTTGTGAATAAGTCATTCAACGTCGGTCAGTTTAAAAATATTATTTCTGTTTGCAACATAATTTGAGCCCACATTAACTCTACTGAGTTGTTCTAGCAGTAGTAAGGGGGGAAGGTGGATCATGTCTCATTGATCTAGCTAATACATTTTTTCATGGAAGAGTAACTGAATAATGCTGCTTTGAACTCTAGAGTAAATAGATATTACGAATCATTCACAAATAAAGATATAATGTGACCAGACAAGTACTGCCAGACCAGCAGGAAGTGTATTGTTTCTACTCATCGAATTTAACAAACACCTTGGCTTAATCAAAGTACATATTTCTTTTATCACATCATGTCAAATGTTTACGTTTCAGTTCTGAGTAATTTCAAATATATGTTCACACATACAGGCCAACCAATGATATTCATTACAATGCTTATGTTGCAATGTATTGTTATAATATAATGGTATCTACTTTATTTGTATTAGGAAAACTATATGAGCTAAAAATATCGGATTTTTGGTTATGTTAAATACATTACTCTCTCCTTCCTCATGGATCAGTTTTTGCACAATTTGTTTGTCTTAGCGCGAATAGTTTTATTAGAGTTTGATTAGTTTTCCGCTCGTCACACACCATTTAGGGGGAGTGCAATACGACAATCCACAGGACTCCAATTTATTCCTCACATACTAGCGCTCAACGACAAATACCTTCCCATTCAAAACACATAATAATCATAAACATATTGTTTCATAGAATTCTAACTTTACGTAAGCAAGCTTGTTACAGTGCTCGAGTGAGGTTATCTTGAGATTTTCTTGTATGAAGCTCCTGCATTTTTCAATGAAGAATTTTTATACAGTGAAAATAATTTCTCAGCATCACATGGCATTACTGGAATATGTGAAAAGCACCACTGTTCTTCTTGAGTTCTATTCCCCTTCGATATACGTTTCTGTACCAAAAAGCTTTTTAGAAATTTTACACAACATTTCGTAACCAGAGTTTTTTTGTTAATACCTTAATGAGTTCAATGAAAGTGAATGTTCCAAGGTATTATTTCCACCTTCCAACTAATAACAGCAGGTATTTTGGACAAATGGTTATGGATGCACTCTATGTTATCTGAGCAAAACATTCCTGTGCTGTGGCAAAGCTGCATGCATCTAAGGAGTATAACACTGTTTTTACTTCATTGAAATTTTCTGCGTAGTATGACACAGCCTTTAACCAAGAACCCCATCAACCTAAAACTGAATGAGGAGAGAGAAATTTGGAAGGACTTAATGAAATTTTTTATCTCTAATCAGCAACTTTACACCTTTTTATGCTAGACAAGAAGATCCACCTCCATATATTGGCTTCTGTTCTAGCGAGATGATGTAAACTGTCTGAATGATAAAATGAAGACTAGGAGTGAAAATTTACTTTTAAATTTACATGATTTAGATAGAATACGCTATTTTAATTAAAAGGCGTAAAATAAGAAAACAAACCCCATATTTCAGCCCCTCCCCCCCCCCAAAAAAACAAAGCATTTATAAGCATTTCACTTAGAAATTCAGGCTCGTTTTTGGGAGAGACCCAGTTAAATAATCAGTGGTACAGCAGGTCTGAATGATAACCACACAGGTACCAGCACCCAGTTTTTTCATATTTGTAAATTTTCAAAACATGTTATTATAGATACAGTGAACATGAAAAATTCAATGCCATGGTCGGGATTTGAAACACGGATCTCCTGGTTTCCATCCAGTTACTCTAACCCATTGAATACCATTCTCCATTTGACTCGTATGTTGTGACGGCAAGTTGGGCTATGATAGTCAATGGACGGAAACAAGGAGATCCGTGGTTCAAATCCCGACCATGGCACTGAATTTTTCATGTTGACTCTATCTATAATAACACGTTTTGAAAATTTACAAAACGTGTAAAAAACTGGGTGCTGGTACCTGTCTGGTTATCATTCAGACCTGCTGTACCACTGATTATTTAACTGGGTCTCTCCCAAAAATGAGCCTGAATTTCTAAGTGAAATGCTTATAAATGCTTTGTTTTTTTTGGGGGGGAGGGGCTGAAATATGGGGTTTGTTTTCTTATTTTATGCCTTTTAATTAAAATAGCTTATTCTATCCAAATCATGTAAATTTAAAAGTAAATTTTCACTCCTAGCCATCATTTTATCATTCAGACATTTTACATCATCTCGCTAGAACAGAAGCCAATATATGGAGGTGGATCTTCTTGTCTCTAGCATAAAAAGGTGTAAAGTTATGATTAGAGTTCAAAAATTTCATGAAGTCCTTCCAAATTTATCTTTATCTCCTCATTCAGTTTTAGGTTGATGGGGTTCTTGGTTAAAGGCTGTCATACTATGCAGAACATTTCAATGAATTAAAACCAGTGTTATACTCCTTAGATTCAGAAGATGCCTGCAGCTTTGCCCCAACACAGGAGTGTTTTGCTTAGATAAGAGAGTGCATCCATAACAGTTTGTCCAAAATACCTGCTGTTATAAAACAAAGAAATAAGAAGTTTAATTAAAGCTGTCGAATCAAGAAACCATGTCACCCTGCAATGGATTCCAGCTCATGTTGGACTTTTAGTTAATGAACATGCTGACCAACTAGCAAACAAAGGTGCAATTCAAAATATAAAACCCGTAAGACAAACTGAAATTAATAAACAATTAAACAACATTAAGCTACATTTTAAAAGACAGCAGAGACTTGATGAAGAAGATAAACTAAAAGACAAGGATTATAAGAACATTGGAGACAAAACTGACACAAAAACTACCAAGAAAAACTGCAGTGGCCCTATTTAGAATGGAAACTGGCCATGATTGTCATGCAGAACACCTTTATAAAATACACTGCATACCTACACCCAAATGTACTATCTGTAAAGAGGATGTCATCATGAACAAACACAATTTGGACAAATGTAATGGTCTCAAAAGTGGGAACCTACAGGCTTTATATTGGGAAGCTAGGGGGAAATGATGCAAATCAACTAATCCCCAGTGCCATTAGTCAACAACATAAAATAGCTGGAAGCTGAAAATAATACCTTGGATGAAATTTCAGTAACAACATCTTCAGAGACTCATGGTATTCTTAAAACTACCTTTGAGAAAGTAAGATATTAACAAAAAACTCTGGTTGTAAAATGCTGTGTAAAATTTCTATAAAGCTTTCTAACAAAAACCTTAACCTATTTACGGCTAGTATGAGGAAATGATTAATTTCCATCAATTAACTAACATGTTATTATACTCACTTTGTCTAATTGCACTCTGAACATTCATTTTGGCAGTAACACCAGAATTTAAGAATTATAATAGAAAAAATAACAACATAAATGCATACAAACATTCAGATGGTGTCTCCTTGAAAAAGGGGTGTAGCATAGTTGGACTGTTACCATATTTAACTTAAATTATAGGTGGAAAACAATAAAATACCTTTGAAGCATGAGCCTAAATGTCTAACCTACCTAAAAAATTGATATAAAAGGATCAGTTTCTGACAAAATTCTGGTTACTGTCTTTCCTTAAACATCTGAATTTATTTTCTGTAACATCAAGATTAGTGATAGTTTTTTCAGTAATTTAATTGAGATTAATGAATAACTGTTGTATTGATAATTATTTTGAGAAATTTGTTCTCAAAAAATTATCTAACAACACCAAGCGTGAGTTTAAAAGTTTAAATTATTTTAGAAAAATTATAGGTAAGAAGAAAATTATCCGTTTTCTGTCCTCTTACTGAAGTTATTACAATGCAAGAATGATAGTATTTTTAAAATTCTAAAAATTGATTCTATAACTAGACCGCGAACAAAATGCTGTTGGAGGCGTGGCTTACCAACACTTGAGTCCTCTAGCTTTCCCCGCTCTACCATCATTTTAGATTGCCTCTCCTCCATTGTGCGGGCTGCACTAGTCATGTTTCATTCACTGTTACATTCACTCTGCCGAATCACTCAGGGTTTAAAGAAACTATGATTTGATCTATTTATTGAACGATTGTGAGGTCATGACTGAGATAATTATTTTCTGTTAACTTTTAAAATCAAAACAGTATTAAAATACACTTGTTTCTTGTGGTTTGCGCTCTGTTGCATGCAGGAAGGGAGGGGTGGAAGTCACGTGATGCTTGGATGGCGAGAAGGGGAGAAGGCTCTCCTCGCGCATGTGCACATTGACCACAATTTGTTTGTGGCCTACCTGTATATCACTTTTTTGTTTCTTGTCATATTATGCAGTACTAAATCTTGTACTGCTTCTTTTATATTTTGAATATGCATATCTCCAAATCGCCCACCTAGGTAGCGTAGTTTGAATCTCAATCAGTGTGAGTTACCTGGATAAGGTTTTATCTGGGGTTTTCCCTTATCTTGAAAGATGAATGTCATGTAACTCTAAGTTCCATGCACCCTGGGCTCATATGAGAATCATTTAATCTATTTCATTCATCATCCAATATGACTTAACATTGGAAGACATACATTAAAAATAATCTCCAAATCTTGCCAGTTTTAATGTCTGTACCAATTGTCAATATAGTGAATAGTGAAGTGCATGAGAATAGGTTCCCTAGATAACTTATCAAATCAAAGCAGATATTACAGTAAAAGAAGGAAAAGAGGAAGAAGAAGAATGTAAATATTACTTTTGAATTAACTTGCTTTAAGGCTACCACTTAAGCATGTATCTGATTGGTGAATACGGGTTATTAAGATATGCATTAGCTGAAAGGGTTTACAAGTAATCATATATGTACCACAGGTACCTTGTAGAGGAACTAAGAAAGCATTCAGGCTATTAAGAAAGCATTACTTTCAGCATTCTGATGCTCTATTTTTACATTTTTCAACATACTCATAGTTAGTTAAAAATGAAGACTGCTATTCCATCCAAAAAATTTGATATTGAAATTTTATTAGAATTACTCTGAATTCCCAAGTATGTTTAGAAAAAGCTCTCTTTTACTGGCTCTGCATGCATTAGTGAACAGTGTAACTCAAAATTAAAATGTTGGATACATACCAAATCTGGTATTTAAATTCAGCATGTTCCAAGCATTAAAAAAAGCTTTTCAGGAAAATCTGCTCACTTCAAACTATTCTTTGAATGCAAGATTTTTCTTATTTTTTATTTTCTCAAAAATGGTTCTAACACATTTTATTAAAACACTGTGTTTAAGAAAATTACATACTAATAAAATGTGTATCTCAGAATAACTATGAAGTCCTATACATTTGGAATGAATTTTGTCAAATTTTGTATCTGGTAAATTACAAGAGATTGACAACATTTGTGACACAAAAAGCATAGATATACAATTTATTTCAAATAATTTTCTGAGGTATTTCTAGATATTTTTGTAACTGATTTGAATTGTTCAACACTTTCTCAGTTTTGAAGTGATCTCTATTCAGTTATTTATAGTGATGTCAAAAAAAGAGTTTGGTATTTCAACACGAGCAAACAAAGTTCTGATTGTGTGGGTTTGGAGGAATTTAGTAACAGTGACGTCAAAATTAATCGTAAAACTATTTGTAGTCGGTTTATTGACACTCGTCACTTACTTTTCATATACAGGAAACCAACACATTCAGAAAATTACATAAAAAATAATAGCTACAACCCAATTATACATAAGCATGCAATAATAAACAGCCTTACACACAGACTAGTCAACATATCCATGGATAAAGAAGAATACTTTAAAGAACAAAAAGCCATACTACCATAGCAGAAGAAAATGGATACAACAAAAATTTGGTGTTGAAGAAAATTAGAAAAGCTAAACTAAAGAAATTCATTAAGGAAGCAACCACATTTACAAAAGAAAAAGAAAGCAACAGCATATTCAGTTCATTCACATATCACCCAAAAACATTTAATAAATTTAAAAAGATCTTCAAGGAACAAAATATAATCTTGGCACCTACTAATGGACATTCAATTTCAAAATTGCTAAATTCAAAACAAAAGATGAAATCCCATCAGTTAAGAAATCCGGAATATATCAAATAAGTTATAAGTATTGTGAAAAATGCTACATAGGTCAAACAAAAAGAAATCTAAAAACCAGAGTCAAAGAGCACTTTAGAAACATCAGATGGAAACAAGAAGATAAGTCAGCAGTAGTATTTCATTTCTGGAATGAAAATCATGACATTGATCCAAATCCAAAATTATTAAAAGGAGTGATAAACCAAAATAAATTAACAACATGGGAGAACATATTCATTTGGAAAAATAAGGAATGGGCAATGAACTTTGAAATCCCACCAGTAGATAATTTGACAAAGAAGTTCATAGTTCCACCACCAGAGAGAGGAGAGCAGACAACAGATGCTACTTGGAGAGATGTTGAAAATGGAGGCAATAGCCTTTGAAACTAGTCTCTCAATAATATATGAAAAGTAAGTGACGAGTGTCAATAAACCGATTACGAATAGTTTTACGGTTAAAGTTCTGATTACTACTTCAGCTTTACTGTATACTCTTATATCCTCAATAAAATGTATAATGAAGTCATTTCTGTAAACATTTCAACTTATATAAAGTAAATTAAAAAAAAAAGCTTTTGCAGAATTGTACTAGAAGAGATATTAATGGTTAGAGAAAGTCATATGAATGTAACACATCAGATTTTTACTAACATTACACACTTTAAACATTTAAAAATCATCAGATTCTGGTTGCTCTCCCAGTAATTGAAGTACTGTAAATTTATGTAATTCCAAGCGATGTTTACTCAAAATAATATATCAACAAATACAATCCATATAATGCAAAACTAAATAAGTTTCTAATTTATTTATAACGTGTTCATTTTCAGACATGCTCAATATTATTTGGAATTTTCCAAGATTCTTACCTAGAATTTTCAGCTGTGGGGAAGTCATCAACACCAACTATGCACTTAACATGATCCTGCAATGATAAAAACAAAAACTTGATTTTGTTTCAATTTGGAAGTAACCAGAAAGTTATACTTAATTTTCACATTAACTGCAAAATATGAGGGGTATCAAAAAAAAAAACAGAATTTTTCTTTTACTGGAAAATGCTGCTCACCTTTATTCAAATTCCATTACACACCTTCAAAGTATTCCTTCTTGGACACAATACAATGATTCCAGCGTTCAGTCCAATCTCAGAAACTATTTGTAGTTGGTTTATTAATACTCGTCACTTACTTGTTTATGAGAGACTAGTTTCAAAGGCATTCGCCTCCATTTTCAATCTCTTTCCAACTGGCATCTGTTGTTGTCTGCTCTCTCTCTGGTGGTGGAACTATGAACTTCTTTGTCAAAAATTTCAAAAAAAAAGTCCTTCCAAATTTATCTTTATCTCCTCATTCAGTTTTAGGTTGATGGGGTTCTTGGTTAAAGGCTGTGTAATACTATGCAGAACATTTCAATGAATTAAAACCAGTGTTATACTCTTTAGATTCAGAAGATGCATGCAGCTTTGCCACAGCACAGGAATGTTTTGCTTGGATAAGAATTTGACAAAAGTTCATAGTTCCACCACCAGAGAGAGAGCAGACAACAGATGCCAGTTGGAAAGAGATTGAAAATGGAGGCGAATGCCTTTGAAACTAGTCTCTCATAAATAAACAAGTGACAAGTATTAATAAACCAACTATAAATAGTTTCTGAGATTAATTTTGACGTCACTGTTACTAAATTCCTCCAAACACATATATTCAGTCCAATGTTCAAAACACTCTATGAAGCCCCTTTTTGACAGCCTATTGAGAACACCCAAAATTTTATTGTTTAGCTCTCGATCATTCAGAAAATGATGACCCCGGAGATCTTTTACTGCATGAAATAGGTGGAAGTCACATAGGTTAGGTCCAATGAATAAGGTGGATGTAGCATCACCTCAATGCCTAATTCAGTGATTGTTTCCTGAGTCTTGATGGCCTGATGAGCGGGGACATTATCCTGATGAAGGATCCATTCGGTTTGAGCAAGATTTGGTCATTTTGTTGCAATTTTCCTCCTTAATGGCATCTTCAATACCTCACAATAGTAATTTGCAGTAACAATACGTTGCTTATCCACCACTTGATCATAAACAATGCCTTGCTTATCGAAAAAGACAAATTGTTTATGCCATTCAAACACTTGAGTTTTCCCGTTGCTTTTTCTTTGTAGGCTTGCTGCAACATTTCCAATGTTTGTGATGCATTTGTGTCGTGAAAAATGCAAAATCTAATTGATGTGTGTTGCTGCAACTTGAGATCCATACTGGGTACAGTAAACTGGCTGCACACTTTTCCCGCTACCCTCCAACTGAGCACCTCCAGGCAAATGATGCATATGCCATTTCGTCACTCAAGGTCACACCTCTCTGGTACTACCAACACCCTCTCATGCACAGGAGGTTTAAAATCCAAAATCTAATTCCAGTTATTTTTTTGACACCACCTCGTAAATAAATAAATCATATGTTCTATTGAAATGACTATTTGTAGTTGGTTTTTAACATCCGTCACTTATATTTTTAGGTTTTGAAAGATTAGTTTTGGAAGCTATCGCTTCCAATTTGTACCTCGAAGGTCCGACTATCGTCTGTTGTCTACTGTCTTCTCTCTGGTGGTAGAACTATGAACCTCTTTGTCAGTTTATTGACTGGTGGGATTTCAAAGTTCATTACTTGGTCCTTATTTTTCCATCTTAATATGTTTTGCCATGTTCTCAGTTTTTTTTTTTTTGGTTTATCGCCCTTTATAATAAGATGTGTCAAATTCATAGTTTTTGTTCCAAAAGTGAAATGCTGATTTTTGTTTGTTTGTAGTTTACGTCCTCCATTAAGTCATATCGGACAATGAATAGAATAGGTGAAATGATGTGTGCCAGAAAGCAGGCACTTTTAAAAAGATAAATCAAAAAGACAAACATAACCTAAAAGATCAGCTAAACAATGTGGTAAACCTATCAAACCAAAATTTTACAAAAACAGATCTGAATATGCTGAATCTAGGTTTAAAGACATGTGTAGATTATTCCAACCAAATTGAAGATTACATTGCTGACATCCAAATTGCTACACAAACACTTAATGAAGAAAGTAAAAACACAGTAAAAAACAAATGCTCCAAAATAGTAGAAGAGATTAAAAATGAAAAGAAAAAGAATTTTAGTAACCAAATCATAAAAGCTCTTAAAAAGAAACCGGTTATTTATACTAAAGCAGACAAGGGAAATAAACTAGTAATTCTGGAAAAAGAAGAATACACAAAGAGGATGGAAGATTTGTTAGAAGACAGTAATTACCAAAAAGTAGAAACTAATCCATTAAAGTACTGCATTGAAACCACAAATAAAACGCTAAAAGAGAGCAAAATAATCAACAAAAAAGAATTGCACAAAATTAAAGTAGATAATCCAACATTACCAAGAGTACATGGGCTGCCAAAAATTCATAAAACAGGGAAAGGCATGAGACCTATTACTAGTAGCATAAATGCCCCCACATATAATTTGGCCAAATGGTTACTAAGTAAATTTAATAGTTTTCCAAAATTTGAAAGTGCAAATTTAAGAAACTCTTTAGATTTAGTAGAAAAAATCAAAGATATAAATTTGGACAAAAATGACAGACTGGTTTCATTTGATGTCACATCTTTATTTCCAAGCATACCAACAGAAAAATTGCAGACTGTGTTAAAAAAATGGCTAGCTACAATTGATATGGAAGCAATAGAAGCAGAAGAATATATTTCTCTAACAAAAATATGCATTGAACAAAACTTCTTTAGCTTTAATGGAAAACACTACAAGCAGAAATCAGGATTATCAATGGGCAATCCACTTTCACCTTTTTTGGCTAACTTATTTATGAGTGCATTTGAAACACAAATTAAAAAGTCCTTCCCATTGATCTTCAAGGTTTGGTATAGATATGTTGACGACATCTTTGCAATTGTACCAAGTAAACATTTAGATGATGCATTAAAATTACTCAATCTGCAAGAAAGGACTATCAAATTCACAATAGAAAAGGAAATCAATGGACAACTACCTTTCTTGGATCTAAATATCATCAGGAATGATACAAAAATAAAATTTGGAATTTACAGGAAGCCAACACATTCAGAAAATTATATAAAAAATAATAGCCACAACCCAATTACACATAAACATGCAATAATAAACAGCCTTACACACAGACTAGTCAACATACCCATGGAAAAAGAAGAATATTTCAAGGAACAAAAAGCAATAATACACATAGCAGAAGAAAACGGATACAACAAAAGTTTGGTGTTGAAGAAAATTAGAAAATCTAAACTAAAGAAAACCATTAAGGAAGCAACCACATTTATTAAAGAAAAAGAAAGCAACAGCATATTCAGTTCATTCACATATCATCCAAAAACATTTAATAAATTTAAAAAGATATTCAAGGAACAAAATATCATCTTGGCACCTACTAATAGATACTCAATTTTAAAATTACTAAATTCAAAAACAAAAGATGAAATTCCTTCAGGTAACAAATCTGGAATATACCAAATAAATTGCAAGAATTGTGAAAAATGCTACATAGGTCAAACAAAAAGAAATTTAAAAACCAGAGTCAAAGAACACTTTAGAAACATCAGATTGAAACAAGAAGACAAGTCAGCAGTAGCATTTCATTTTTGGAATGAAAACCATGACATTGATCCAAATCCAAAATTATTAAAAGGAGTGATAAACCAAAATAGATTGACAACATGGGAGAACATATTCATCTGGAAAAATAAGGATCGCGTAATGAACTTTGAAATCCCGCCAGCAGATAATTTGACAAAAAAGTTCATAGTTCCACCACCACAGAGAGCAGATAACAACAAATGCCAGTTGGGAAGAGATTGAAAATGGAGGCCAGGGCCTTTGAAACTAGTCTCTCATAAATATATGAAAAAGTAAGTGACGAGTGTCAATAAACCAACCACAAATAATTTTTATATTAGGTGAAATGATGCTCAAAGGAGCCCAAGGTCCAGGGTAGAGCTTAGAGTTACCTGACATTAGTCTTTCAGGATAAGGGAAAACCCTGGAAAAAACCTTATCCGGATAACTCACCCTAACCGAGATTCGAACTTGGGACCTCTTGAATGTGAGGCAGACTCACTACCATCTACCTCCTGAGATGGGTAAAAAAAAATGCCACTGCTGAGTCATCTTCTTGTTTCAATTTCATGTTTCTAAAATGTTCTTTGATACTCAAAGTATAAACTTGAAAGAAGCGTAGGGACATTGAAGCACAAATTAGTACAAAAGTGAATCGAGAATATATATTGAATATATTGACACATTGCTTCACTCACACTGTTTATTCACAGGACATGTTTCAAGAGCTCTTGCTCCTATCCTCAGCTGATACTCGACTCTTTGTTCTTTGATCCTGGTTTTTAGGTTTCTTTTAATTAGATCTATGTATCTTTTTCACAACCATTACAACTTATTTGGTATATTCCAGAACTATTGATCGGTGGGATTTCATCTTCCATTTTGGAATTTAACAGTTTTGATATTGAGTATATATTTGTAGGTACCAAGATGATATTTTGTTCTCTAAAGATTTTTTTGAATTTACTAAATGCTTCTGGGTGGTACGTGAATCCACTGAATATGCTTTTCTTAAATATTAGACTTCTACTACATATATTTCCTTCTGTTATATGAAGTATAGTTTCCAAAACTAGTCCCTCAAACATATAAAAATGTAAGTGACAGGATGTTAAAAACCCATTACAAATAGCTTCTTAAATTAATTTTGAAGTCACGTTACTAGATTCTTCCAGTCAAGCATAACATACTATATGAGCACAATTTCTTGAGCGCTGGATTTATGGTGTGGTGCAGGCAGAGCGGAAGAAGAAAGAGCTAACATGCTCTTGTTTCTGCAGTGCGGTTAACCTAGAAAAACACAATTCAGCCAAACTGTGGTAAGATAAGCGAAGATATGCACTGAAGGTATGAGATGTGTCAACAATAAATTGAACTCCATCCGATAAGCTTTATGCTTATATATTTACTGTTATGAAACACATAAAAGTATAAAACAATTATTATGACACCTATAAACACTCACTCGCTTTATGATTTTTCGATTTCCAAGTTTACTGCGTCACTTTCATCGGTGGTATCCTCTGATGTGTTAATAATTTCATCAATTGCATTTTCTATTGCACCATCGTTTCTCCAATATTACATTCCTTCCCAATCAATCGCTTCTATAGTAAGTTTCTGCACATTTGTGGCTCTCGTTAACATTGCGTACTTTGAAAACATTCTTTATTTTTTCCCACGCCAACTCAATTGCATTCAGATTACAGTTATACGGAGGTAGACAAATAATAGTGTGTCCCTTTTTGACAGCCATAACACTGACAACATAGTCTTGCTTTTAGATTTGTTGTAAACTGGTTAGCTAATAATTGACCTCAAAATTGCTCTAAATGAAATGGCATACGTGTGAAAGCTTAGCATATTAGCCAATAGATGTCGCAGTGTGTAGCGAATTTCCTGTTTCAAAGTTGTCATCTGTGTTTACAGAAATAGGCGACACCTACCGAATGAAGACTTGGGACCCAAATGCTCAGGAATCTTGCGCATATAGTATGTAGTACCTCTGGATAGGAGTTCAACAAGAATGGTACTATCTTTAAGAGCTACTTAAAGAAAACTGAAAATATGCATTTTATTCAACATGCCAATATCTCAAGTGTATTCACCAATGATTCACATTTTAATTAAAATCTGAAGAACTATGAATTTAAAATCTTTGGAATTTCCAAAGCAAATATTAAATAATGGAAAATGAGTCAATGTTAGCAACCATATTCATTCACTTACCAAATTATTGGGAGGATACATTGCATGGACCTATTGTCCCTATTTTCAGCTGTTAATTGACCAACTGATGATTGTCTAATTTTTTTTCTTCCCTGAGTAACTGCAGCATTATCTGTATGGGGTTTGTAAATTTGATTAATCGATTGTCTGCTGGAATTTCAAAGTTCATAATTCAGTATTCCAAATTTTTGATAAATAGTGGCAATAGTGCCGGCGGCAGCGGCAGTAGTGATAAATGTTGAGCATATAAAAAGTTTTGAATATATCGAATCACTAATTTTTGAAATCTCAACAGCCAGATTTAATCTATAAATTCAGCAACCCCTAGAAAGATGGTCCTGCAGTTACCCTAAAAAAAAGTTGATTGCAGAATCATTGGTTTATCTATTAGCAGCCAAAAAGGGGCCAACAGGTCCTCAAATAATGTCCTGCCAATCATTTAGTAAATGGAGCAATATGAGTTTTTAATCTCTATTCATTTTCTTAGAGCTGTGTTTAAAGAAAGATTTTTTTTTTTTGCCATACTTGATTTGTAAGTTAATCATTGTGAACACTTATTTGGTTGTGTAGACTAAAGTTATAATGCATTTGTCAATTGCCATGGCAAAAAGGATGAAACAGGTCATTAACTGATAGTCGACATGAAAAATTCAATGCCACAGCTGGGATTTGAACCACGGATCTACTGGTTTCCGACCAGTCGCTCTTACCCATTGAGCTATAATGGCCAATATAAAAATTATTTGTGGTTGGTTTATTGACACTCGTCACTTACTTTTTCATATATTTATGAGAGACTAGTTTCAAAGGCCCTGGCCTCCATTTTCAATCTCTTTCCAACTGGCATCTGTTGTCTGCTCTCTCTGGTGGTGGAACTATGAACTTTTTTGTCAAATTATCTACTGGCAGGATTTCAAAGTTCATTACGCGATCCTTATTTTTCCAGATGAATATGTTCTCCCATGTTGTCAATCTATTTTGGTTTATCACTCCTTTTAATAATTTTGGATTTGGATCAATGTCATGGTTTTCATTCCAAAAATGAAATGCTACTGCTGACTTGTCTTCTTGTTTCAATCTGATGTTTCTAAAGTGTTCTTTGACTCTGGTTTTTAAATTTCTTTTTGTTTGACCTATGTAGCATTTTTCACAATTCTTACAATTTATTTGGTATATTCCAGATTTGTTACCTGAAGGAATTAAACAAAAGATGAAATTCCGGATCTGTTAACTGATGGGATTTCATCTTTTGTTTTTGAATTTAGCAATTTTAAAATTGAGTGTCTATTAGTAGGTACCAAGGTGATATTTTGTTCCTTGAAGATCTTTTTAAATTTATTAAATGTTTTTGGGTGATATATGAATGAACTGAATTTGCTGTTGCTTTCTTTTTCTTTTGTAAATGTGGTTGCTTCCTTAATGGTTTTCTTTAGTTTAGCTTTTCTAATTTTCTTCAACACCAAATTTTTGTTGTATCCATTTTCCTCTGCTGTGTAGTATTGTTTTTTGTTCTTTGAAATATTCTTCTTTTTCCATGGGTATGTTGACTAGTCTGTGTGTAAGGCTGTTTATTATTGCATGTTTATGTGTATTTGGGTTGTGGCTATTATTTTTTATGTAATTTTCTGAATGTGTTGGTTTCCTGTAAATTCCAAATTTTATTTTTGTGTCATTCCTGATGATATTTAGATCCAAGAAAGAGAGCTGTCCATTGGTTTCCTTTTCTATAGTGAATTTTATAGTCCTTTCTTGCAGATTGAGTAATTTTAATGCATCTTCTAAATGTTTATTCGGTACAATTGCAAAGATGTCGTCAACATATCTATACCAGACTTTGAAGATCAATGGGAAGGACTTTTTGATTTGCGTTTCAAATGCACTCATAAATAAGTTAGCCAAAAAAGGTGAAAGTGGATTGCCCAATGATAACCCTGATTTCTGCTTGTAGTGTTTTCCATTAAAGCTGAAGAAGTTTTGTTCAATACATAATTTAGTTAGAGAAATATATTCTTCTGTTTCTATTGCTTCCATTTCTATTGTAGTTAGCCACTTTTTTAATACAGTCTGTAATTTTTCTGTTGGATGCTTCCACTGGAGACTGTCGTTTTGATTCTGGTTCAAAGTGATGACACCATAACTCATCTCCAGCCACCACTCATGCCAGGAACTCATTCCCTTCCCTAGCATAGTGCTGTAGATGACCAAGACAGTGGGCCATTCGACATGCTTCCTGGTGTCGTTTAAGATACTGGGGCACCCATTGGGCACACACCTTGCGAAACAGTAGTCGTTCCTTCATGATGGTGTGAATACTTCCGATGTTCAATCCAACCTCAGCAGCTATGGCTTTCACTGTCACTTGGCGGTCCTAGGTAATGAGTGCATCAACCAGCTGGACGATGTCATCGGTAAAGCAGTGAGGTGCTCCAGACTGTGCATCATCGGCTAATGACATCCATGCTCCCCTGAAGCGCTTGTGTCATGCCTTGACCCTTACAAGGGACTGCTGTGTTTGCTGTTCACTTGTCGATAAATGTCCATTCCTCCTACTCCTTCCACTGTCAGAAAACGAACACCACCTCTTTGCTCTTCCTTCGACGCCTCCATTGCACTGTTTGCAATGCGACTGGCAGCACTGGATGACTGATGCATGCTGCAGCTAGCTCTGTATAGTCACGTGACGTGCATGCTTTGAACTTCCACGCTCTGGTCGGAACAACACTTCATTACATACGCCACGATATTGCCATCCTGTCACTGGTTTGTGCATACCAGACTCCGGCTAATTTGCTTTTGAACGCCCTTTATAATTTCTTCTTAAATGTCACATCAAGGCTCAACATTAGCCATGGGAGTAAAAATGCTGCTGTAAGTTTTTTGAACAGCAGCTATCAAACTGAATTTCTGCAATTTAAGCCAGTGTGTGTTATGCCAGCAGAGTTAATACAAATTATTCGAGCATTAAAATAAAAAAAACTTGGCAGGGTAAGATGAAATATCTAGCCAAGTGCTGAAAGCTTGTGCTGTGGTAATAAGTAAACTACTATGCCACTTGTGTAATCAATCCTTAGTATCTGAAATTTTTCCAGAAAGACTTAAGTATGCTTCTGTCAAACCTTTATTTCAAAAAGGGGATAAGGGGATAAACAGGGTCCGTCCAAAGGTAGACCTATATCATTACTGACAACATTCTCAAAAATTTTTGACAAGGTAATGTTTGACAGGTTTTACAATTCTTTGAACATAATAATATTCTAGTAAAAGAATAATTTGGTTTCAGAAGTGTATCAACGAAAATGTAGCATACATGTTTACTAATGAAATCTGCTCAGCGCTCAATAAGAAAATGCTTATTGGAGTTTTATTTTGCGATATGGCTAAGGCTTTTGACTGCATTAATCAAGAAATTCTGATAGAAAAGCTTAAGTTTTATGAAATTAATAGTGTGCACCTTAGTTGGCTTATGTCACATTTGGAGAACAAGAGGCAAAGGGATGAGATACAGAACTCTCATCAGTGGCAGAGTTCTGATTGGGAGATCATTAAGCATGGAATTCTGCAAGGTTCAATTCTAGGCCCGCTACTATTCTTAATATCAATGATCTCCCCCTAGCAATTAGAATCATTGCAACTACTGTCTTGTTTGCTGATGATACTAGTCTAGTACTACATGGCAAAGCGAGAAAGCATATCAGGAAAAATTTGCAACACAGGGATGTTTACCTGAGCTTATTGCACATACACAACAACTCCAGTGTATGTATACTCTGTTTAGATGTAATCATGTCTTCTGGACAGCAATGTGTCATACATCGGCAGGCGTGAGAAAACATATCATATATACACATGCAGCTTCCAATTGCTCTATTTGTGTTTTGTAACTTACTGTACATCAACTTACTAATATTTCATTCTTCTAATCGACCAGATAAGACCTGATAAGAGATGATCACAGTGCTGGCCACCTCAAGGTCAATACGCCTCAATGCTCTGTCGAGTAATAAGTAATCTTTATTTCCATTTCAATTACAAATTATTATACATTTACATACTTATTACTACACTGAGTTGCTGGTTACCCTTGGGCCCAATAGACCTCAAACTCTGAGATTGTCAAGCTAATGGGTCCCTATTGGCATCTTATCTAAAATAACTTCATATTCATTTTCATCATATTTACTTATCTTTTTCAACCATTTGACTCTTACTTTGAAAATGTTCCCAATTTCAATTAAAGTTTTCCTAGTTTTTACACTCATTAATTTCATTGCTTGAATTTCTTTTGGTAGCCTTGCCCATTCTTTTTTACCTATCTTCTCCCTATTCTTTTTATCTTTTATTTATTATCTTTTACCTATCTTTAACACTTCCGTGTGAATATATCTTGATGCTTATGTGTTTCCATAGCATAAATACTAGACAAAGAATGAATTTACATAAACCCAATGTTAGATTGACGTTTCTAGAAATGAGTATATTATGAATGTGTGAGAATATTTAATGCACTTCCAAAATACTTAAAATTACTATCTTCAGGGAAAATAGATAAGTATAAGCCTGCTTTTTAAAACTTGTAACTTCACTCACGTCCTTTTACAAAATCAGGAACATTTTCGAAACTTTGCAGTTCCATCCTCAGCTGATTAGTGACTCATCACAGTTGATGGCACGTGAGTGGTCTACTAAACTTATGTAAAGAATCTTCCAAGAGAGGAAGTCAGTTACAAGAGATCCAGACAACAACCAACTGTGATGAGTCGCTAATCAGCTGAGGATGGAACTGCAACAGTTTCGAAAACGTTCCTGATTTTGTAAAAGGATGTGAGTGAAGTTACAAGTTTTAAAAGGTATGACTCAATTTTAGTCTTTACCCATGAAATTAGCTTCACTGTTAACGCTTTTATTTATAATTATTCAAATAAGTCTGCTCTTATCTATCTATGCTGGAAGGCCTATTACTCAGTACAGGACTTTATGGATGATTGTTAAAGTGTCCTGTACTAGAAAGGTAATGTACTGTATCACTGTATTGTGTTTAATGTATTATCATCTCCATAAACCAATGGTTGACCTATTTTTTTGGATGAGTAATTGTATAAAATTATGGTAGTAGTAATAGTTCTTAAAATGTTACATATGATATACTTTGGTGGTGATAAAAAAAAACTAGAGAAAAAGGCATGTTTTGATGTATGGTGGCGGTAGTTAAAACATTTTATATTGCTTTGGTAAGGGTAGTTTTCTGTATGATGTGTTCAAAGTCCTAAAGTGCTACTCAATGATAGGACCACATGAACAAAACAAAGCATTAAGGATTATAACAGCATCCTGAAAGGTTTTGCTTCTTTGTGTGAGAATTACAAGCCTGTTTACACATTTATGACACTTTATACCGTGCAAAAGGACTATTTACATCGATCAAACATACTTAACTTCCTTACAAAACAGAACTTGTGAGAGTATTACAATATTGAATATCTGCTAAAGACTCATGCTACTTTCAGGCTAGAAGAAATTCTAATCTATTCCTTGTAATTTATAAAATATCCATGTACAACTATTACACCATTACTTCTTGAAGAAGTTTTGTGATAATCTGATTGGACCCCACCTAAGTTTATAATTTAACCTACTTGTATATTTAAATGAACTCATGCAAAGTTCAATTATGTTGCAAGATCAAACATTTTAAGCTAATCTCTAAAATGTAGTTTTACAGTTTGCTTAAATTGTTTCAATTATTGTACATTTTTGCAATTCCAAATGTATTGCATGTTCCGTGACTTCAAATGCTGTTACATTCCAAGTCAAGTGAGAAGTTACTTCATATCTTATAAATTTGTTCAGTATGCTCGAGCTCTGCTTCAAACTAAAAAGCAATGCAAACATTTGATACTTACCATAAAATGCTGACTTTGTCTATGAAATCCTTTGTGTCTGTGCTATTAAAATTCAGCCCGTGTTAGGTGCTTGGGTGCACATGAATGGAATGACAGGGTTCTGTGTAATATATGCAGTTCCTTCTTTAAATATTCTTCCGCATTTACTTTATAAGTTATCAAACTTCCCCAAATAAGTAAATTAACATAAAAACTTCTGGGTTTTTCACACTTGCAGCTACGTAGCACAGGAACTATCACAGAACATATACTTTTTACTATTCTCCGTGCTTAATGGCTATGGGCATGTGGTCATATCACAGATTAGTACAGTTATAATCTTGAAACAATAGAACACAACTTAATATTTCCTATAACAACCGTTTTTGTGCTTAAAGGCGCAGAAAAAATATTATAGCTTCCTTAGTTGCTATCATGCCTATCTTTTATTGCTTTAGTTTATGAATGTTGGTCGTGGAATCTCAAAACATGGTTGAACTTTTGTGATTGATGGTCACAGAATCGCAAAATAATAGTACTTTGAGCCGCAAAGCGTAGCCGAGAGATTGTTATACGAGGAGTTGGGCAGTTTATGACCACTTTATGACGATGTTTAAATAGTTTTTTATGCAATTCTGATTCCATCCATCATGTTTTCCAAGTTTTCCTACGTTTGCCCTTGCTCTCTCAAGCTCTTTCACAAATTGTTGCATTCATATTCATAGTTGCCGGTCTGTTTCCTTAAATCAATAGAATTGTCAAAGTTATTAGTTTTTAATGTTTTATCATTTGTTTTTCTATATCTCTAGCTGCATTTTCACCCAAGCCCTAGTGTTCTTTGTAGCTTTTATACCAAGTAAATAATCAACTCTAATCGTAGCTAATAAAACCGCAAATATATTCCTAGGTATTTAAGATTTCGTATAAGAGGAACCTAAATAACCACAACCACAGCACAAGAACATACAACCGATATTAAATTTTAATTAATCTGCGGTGTTAATGTTTTTGTAAGCAAATCTTAAAAATTGTAGGTATGCCAAAGGCCATCTCATTAAATGCTTGAAATTATATGCGAACGCACCTATACAATAGATAAGTTGCTGTTCTGTGCTTTTGTAATTAAACCCCTCTGCACCCCTGTGTGAATAGCAGCCGGCTTACAAACCAAATTTTTAGATATGCTACTCCACTGTTCGTTAGGTTTCGTGGGCAAAAGTGATAGGAGTATTGGAATTAAAATGTCAATGTATTTGATTCTTCCATTCATAGATGTCACCATAGACTGTACAGAAGTAATTCGTTCCACGACGTGAAGTTCTCGAACAGCTAGAGGCATAGGCTAGAGGTGCACTGAACTGTAATCTGAATGCAGAACTCTCACCCATTCTGATTGGTGTACACAGGTTCACAACTTAAAGTTCAGACTACAGGTTCAGACTGCGAAAAGCTGAAAGGAGTGAACTTCCAGTATAAGGTATTACGACAGAGCGTTGATACGAATTCGTCGCTCGTCTCGCTCGCTCGTCTCTCACTTCACGCAACCTCACAGGTGAGCACACCTCACCTTAGGGAAACCGTCGACGCAGCATCATGGGGAAGAAGAAGGCGAAGAAGAACTCTGCTGCAGCCAAGCGCCAGGCAGTAGAGCCGCTCCCACCGCAGCCCTCTTCGGCCGGCTCTCGGGCGCCTACGCCAGTCTCGCTGATAGTATCGGCGGACGAGAGCGAGTCGCCCGACAGGGGCACCGACCGATTCTGGGCCAGTCGCTCCCCAAGGACGCTGCACGCATCGCCTGAAGCAGTCGCTCAACGCCAGCCGACACCGCCGCAGCCACACAGCAGCACGCGCGCCACCCAAACGTCCCTCCCGGAACTCACCTCAGCAGCAACCTACGCCGCCGCTGCTGCCTCATCGCAGAGGTCCACAACATCACCACCCGCTGAGCTCGCTCGGCGGTCGTGGACCGCAACCGTCGTCGTCACGGATGTGCCTCGTGACCTGCCTAGCAGGTTCATTCTCACCGCCGCCCAACAGCAGTGGCCCTCGGCCCTACGGGCCAGCCGCATCACCATACGAGGCCACCCAACATCCTTGGTCCGCCTGCAGCTAGAAGACGAAGCCGACACGAGCGCGGCATTGAGGACGGGCCTGCCCTTATTAGGGCAGTGTCTCAAAATTGAGGCTAGCCGCTCTGAGCGTCCAGCACCTTGTCGTCGATGCTGCAGGTACGGGCATGCAGCCGTCACCTGCACCGCAACTCCACGGTGCCATTACTGTGGTGCCGCGACTCTCACCGGGGAATGCCAGCAGCACGATCTTCGACGCCGCCACCGGTACTGCGCCACCTGTAATGGCTACGGCCACTTTACAGGACAGGCGCAGTGCCCCGCTCGCCCACGCCAGGACTCCAACTACGTCACACCTCCAACGGCTCACTCCAACAACACCGCCTACTGGAGCCCAGCACTGGACTGCCTCAAGGATGAAGTCCAGAAGGTCAACCAGCGGCTTCATTCTATTGAGCAACAGCTGCCAAACCTACGCACCGCCGCCACCCAAGGGACTCCTACAGCCGAAGTTCAGGACCTCCACTCTGAGATTCTGAATATTGGTCTTCGCCTGGGGAACCTGGAGAACTCACTCGCCGCCTGCATCTCAAGACACGACGCCACTTACGCCACAGTAACTGACCTCAAAGACAAGTTAGTGACTTCACACCAGCAGACTACGGATAACCTCACAACACATCTAGAGCAAGCTACCTCCTCCTTTCGATCAATTACCAACCTCATTACACATCTGACAAAACAACTACAAGACACCTTACAAGACTACATCACTCAGAAGCTCAATGACCTACAGGAAGTTACTCACCATCAATCTACAGTTGAACAGATCGTCTCCAACTTCAAGCCAACACAGGACAACATTACTGCAGTCACCCAACAGAACACAACACTACTGGACCAAGTCGCCCAAGTCATCAAGGCCACTTCTGCTCAACAGAAACTTCTGAAGAGATTAGAAGCCAGCTGCACTACCAACCACACAATTCAGGAAAACATTCTCCAGACTGTGGAGAGAATCCACAAGAAACAATACGACATTGAACTCACCATAGCCAACTCAACTTTCGACACAGAAGAACTCAGACAGACCTTCAATGACTCCCAGGTGGAGTTAGCAACAACTACATCTCACCGACCCCGACGCCACTAGGCGTCAATGCCCTCCTAAGCACTCCGGTGCACAGCAACAACCATAATAAAGTAACTAAACTTCCTCTCTTTATCCCTTCTTTTCGTTCAACCTTCCTATTCCCCGCTACTACGCTGGCTATGGTCAGGGCCTTGTGTCATGGCCATGAGCCAGGGAAGCCAACCTGACCTGTGCACCCTTTCCTGCACAGATCTTAGCATTAACCTACACTAACGGAGGTGCTTTCGCGGAACTCCGCTATTTTTCCTGACCTTTTCCCCTCTATCACCTGAACTTCTCTTGTTGGTTTTTCTTTCTCTCCTCCTGTCCTTTTCTCTTTCTTGTTAATAAAAAAAAGAAAAAAATTGATACGAATTGATCTTCAGTGGCAAACGTTGCAATCGTTTGTTATTATAAAAGTGACATATTAGTAACCTGGGCGTGCAGTAAAGAAACATAAATAAAGCACCTAAGAGTTCTGTGTTTGATATGAAATTGTAGCCAATTAATTATTATAAGCAAACCAGGTTCTTCCTTGATACGTTTGAATCACTGAGTCACCTACCTGTTTTTCAATAACTTACATGGTTATGTTTTATGTTCTAGCATTTAATTTTCATTCATAAAAGTTCTCCAAACTATATTTTGTAATGGAGCCGCTCTCTCTATAATGCAGCTAGCTTACTTCCCCACTAGTGATTCGTTATTAAAAGGCCAAGGTGGGCAAGTTACCGTAACACATGCGCTGGACGAGGAGAGGTCTGTGGGTTGGAGGGACAGAATGAATCACTGGTTCCCATGGTTACGGATTCGATTCTTAGAAGCGGTACATTCTGCACCATTTCGTGTAACCAATACAATACAGGATTTTCTTCCTACTTTTTCGTTTATTTGAAAATAAATTTGTTGTTATAAGTGGTAACCCGCTTGAAGTGCGCCCCGCGTGTTGTGATACTGTTTATTATCAGTTTGCATATATGTAAAGACGTAATTTATTATGTGATTAGTGATTATTGTGTGATATGTGAAGTGTTTAATTTTTCATATTTAAGGGATTTGCAATGAATCCAACACATGATTTGGTGTGTTCCCTTCTCCAACCACCCTTTTCTTTATGGAAAAATGACAAATGCGACATGGTAAATGTCGGTAGGTCAACACCAGTGCTATGTTTAGAAAAACTTTTGCAACCGAGCATCTACAAAACACAACAGGACATTTAAGATTCGTTGGCATGAGGAACATAATTGTAGCGAAATTAAGGAGCTGGAAAAACACTAACAAAATTGCAGACGCTCTTCGGGAAAGCTCACGGGAAAGTCACAATATATTGTGACTTTGTAGGTTCGTAGAATTAAAAGTCCAATTTGCCGAATTTCTAAATGTTCTTTATTTCCGTCAAAATACACTGTTCAATTCTCACGTAACAACATTACATCACAAAAACAACACAATCTACAGCACCAAGGTCGATGCCAAACAACATCAGCTCTCGTTACAACACTCTTGCTACACAACAACAACAGTCTGCTGGCGTGTCACAATCTCTTATATATCTCGCTGAAACATTTCTAGATCATTCTAAAATAAACCAGAAACCGAATTATCTCTATCAGTGCGGAAGTCACCAGAAATTTCCATTTAGCTCAGTTTTTTTTTTTTTTTCGGCAGACCTTTAGCTGCATGTTATATTTGTGTACATTAGCCGCGCGATTGTAAACTGATTACGCAAGCTCTTTATTACAGTCAAACAATAGTCGCCCTCTGTTTTCTATTTGTGCCGAAACTTTTATGCCTGTTACCGCGACAATATATCGTAAAATACAATGGGAACGTTAAGCTTAAGAGGCTTTTCATGAATATCCCATTAGGGAAGTAGAAATAAAATTTCGCGGATATAATGAAAGCGAGGACTCTTTAAATGAAAGTAATTTTAAGGAACATTTAGAGTAACATACAGAGGGAATCCCAGTCGAAATTCAAAATCGATTCTGATTTATTGAATTTAGGTTAGCCAATTTTCCGAGTCACCTAATCACTTCGCCTAGAGCCGCACCTGCCGCAAACGTAAATTAGCATTGCAGCCGCCCATTTTGCCGATTGATGCAAAGGGATTTTGATTCCCCTTTTTTTCTCCTTGTCATAATATTCACATATGATTTCTTGCTCCTGCCGATGTCTGACACGCTGCTGTCCAGAAGACTCTAACAGAGTTTACATACATACATTGTCTCGCCCTGCCGTAGGTTGTATATCCGATATGTTCACACTGTGGGCTCACATAAACAACTCCGTTACTTCAAATATTTTTCGACACACTTCCACACTTTTCCATGTAGTACTCAAGTCAGGATGGAACATAACTACAGTATGTCAATAAAATACACTCCCAAAGCTAACGAACTGTTTCCAAACAATTATTTTATATACGTGCTTATAATTGAATTATTAATCATGTAATAAAGAAATGTACATTACAAGATCTATAACTGCAACAAATGCATAGATATGCTATAAATCCGAAATTAAATCAATGTTTATAATTCTGGCATACGATTGAATTTCAAGTACACCATATCATATAAAATACAGCGTAGTTATATGTAAAGTTCTGTTGGTGTGAGTTTCAAAATGAAAATAATATGCTAATGATTGAGTTATAGTCTTTTATACTTGATTCATATTATACGTATAAACTACATTTCTACGAAAGTTTTATGAACAAAATGATTTTATTTTCAGGATGTTGAAAAGTGTTATGCCAAGCATGCCAATTGGTACAGAAAAGAAGTTGGGAAATATAAATCAAGTTAAATGTTTACGAAGATTTCCAAGGCCTGTACCTACATCATCATCGTCGTCGTCGTCGTTGTTGACCCAGCACAGCAACTTGTGAAACCTCGTTGTTTGTAAGCTCCCATTTTGTGTGTATTGGACGTGCATTGCCCTCTAATATAATTTTCTCCCAGTTCAGATTCAAGTGATACATATAAGTTATATTTCCTTATTTCTTGCAATGCTTTTGGAACTGATGGGGGAGTATCCTGAATATCTGCTACTTAAGTTAGGTATTTATTTAATTCTTCTAACATTTTGTTAATGTTTCTATTTGTTAAGTGGCTGCTTGAATTTATTTTGTTTACATTTTTATCTCTATCTAGTTAATTTTTTTTATTACTTTCCAGGTTACTTTCGTTTTATTTTCGGAATTTTTAATGTATCTCTAACGCCATGTATTTGGTCCTTCTATTAACACTTTTGTATAATTTATTGCACTTACTGTTATATTGATGTACTTCTACGATATTGGACGTTTCAGGTTTCTGTGTAGGATTCTATTTCGTTTACTTGAAATCCGTACTCCACGTGTACAACTGCTTAATGTAAAAGTTTTTAATATTTGCTTACATGGTTTCTTTGGAAAGGATAGGTTATATAAAAACATCACTGTAATTTTTATCCACGTTTTCGTTACTTAATGGTCAGTTTGTGTTTGCTATTTTTTCCTTGAACTAAGAGATATTTTGTTCACCATATATAAATCTTTTACAATTGTTACTACTCCTTAGTGCCACTAGTTTCCGTAAGGTTTATAAGTAAAGCTTTATGATCAGAGGTTTTTAAGACATTTCTTACTTTAATTTCAGCATTGATATTTTATTTACTAGGATGCACGATCCCTCAGACCCTGCTGCTTTCCGTAAAAGTCTACCAGAATAAATTATTTTAGTCTATTTATAATATTTATCTCTTCCTAAGAAAGACGATTTTCATTTAGACAGACAATACTTATGTCCAAATCTTTGAACATATAGCCTCTGATTTTGACTTTACACCTTGCACATTCAAATGTAAGAGCTAATTTGTTCCAATAGTTTGCAATTCCTCTCTTTTAATTGTACTGCAATATTGCTTAATGACTTAATTTGTTGGCACATATTACATTTTCACTCTGTACATTAAGAATGACACCTCCTTGCGGATGAGTTAGTTTAACTGACCTTTACATATTACATTTACTGCTTTGCCAATGGCCTTGCCAAGCAAGTATGAGCCTTTGAAATTTAAATGCGAGCCTCTTTACCTACACAGGTGTCATCCAACAGCCTATCCACATTTACAAACACAGTTTTTACAGTACGGCTGTTGGACCTTTGGCACTGATGTTTTGCGACTGTGGAGGGGGAAGATTAATAGTACCATCATACAGTAATGAGTAATTGAAAACATATCTTCAAAATCACATTTACAGTGAAAATATAGCAATATATTAGCTTTAAACCATTGAAATCCAACTTGTAATATCATTACCATGCAAGATGTTAATTACAACACTAGTCTATTCGAATCACAGGTTCGAATATTTCTTTCATACCTTTCATGCGCATCAACTGCTTCTGTTGGCAGTACTGGGAATATCTACACGGAGTAGTGGTCAGGAAGTTAAAACTGTCTGCTGGCGCCAATCAGGATTGTCACCGCTAGGCGTGAATCCAACACCCTGTTGCCAATTTAATTTTTTTTGGACCACTTGCTTTCAGTTGCTTGCGGTGGTGAAGTTTCCTTGCTATTTTATGCGTGCGTGAATTTCGATTTTTAGCTATTATTATCGCTATAATAATATGTGTTCGTGAAATATGCAAATGCCTGAAATATTTAAAATAGTATGTTCCTCTGCTTGAAATTCCCGCCAAAGAACTGGCAACAGCACGTTTCCCCCTCTCGAGAAATGTCAGAGCCGGAGAACGGGCGGTCAAACTGCAAGGCAACTAGAGTATTCAGGTAGGCCATTCCGGAGAGTCGCGCTGCCATTGGCTAACGCGCATGACGTCACTGAGAATACAGTTCAACCGCGAGAGTTAAACACTAGCCCCTCAGTATGTGTTATTTAAGCTCTGCTACGTGTAAAATCGGAAGGAAATAAACATCCACTTGTGTATGTAATGAAGGTTCTTTCTAGCAGTTGTACTAAGAGTTTAAAACATGTTACTATTCATATGTACTTAATCAGTGTAGCTCAAGAAAATGACGAAGCAACCCATTGAAGATTTTTCTTTGCTGCAAGTTTCCTGATCATTTCTGCCTTCGCTCTTTTGTTTAAGTACCTAATTCTAATGAAGGTTCTTGTCCTCACATTAAGAGAGATCACTTTGTGATGAATTTCGGGAAACTTGGAACTTATTATAAAAATTAAGTTTTGCATCACTCCATTACACTTCGCAGCACTTTGTCCATGGAAGCTACAACATATTACTTCTGTACCTTGTTCTGCCGTTTCAAAACACTGTTTTCTTTCTTCAGGGCTTGCATCTGAGTCTTTAGTCTAATTATTTCCTTTCAGCTACAACAGAGTGGTCAGGAGCTACCCCCGTGCTGGTCGACGGACAAATTTTGTTTTTTTTGGGAGATAAAGATACTATAATAGACAGCGCCCTCTTTCGCACGGTCCTAACTTCGCACCGGCGATCTCTTGCTGATATTGCCTATTAATAAAAACAGTTTTTATTATTATTATTATTATTATTATTATTATTATTATTATTATTATTATTATTATTATTATTATTATTATTATTATTATTATTATTATTATTATTATTATTATTATTATTATTATTATTATTATTATTATTATTATTATTATTATTATTACTATTATTACTATTATTACTATTATTACTATTATTACTATTATTACTATTATTACTATTATTACTATTATTACTATTATTACTATTATTACTATTATTACTATTATTACTATTATTACTATTATTACTATTATTACTATTATTACTATTATTACTATTATTACTATTATTACTATTATTACTATTATTACTATTATTAGTATTATTACTATTATTATTATTATTATTATTATTATTATTATTATTATTATTATTATTATTATTATTATTATTATTACTATTATTATTATTACTATTACTATTATTATTATTACTATTATTATTATTATTATTATTATTATTATTATTATTATTATTATTATTATTATTATTATTATTATTATTATTATTATTATTATTATTATTATTATTATTATTATTATTATTATTATTATTATTATTATTATTATTATTATTATTATTATTATTATTATTATTATTATTATTATTATTATTCCACGCATCAAACTTTTCTTATAAAAAAGGAGCGAATAAACTCAGTGTACACATAGAAACAAATACATAAATGGAATGTGTATCTGATAATTACCTGCAAATTGGTTTTGCTGGTACTTGCTACTAATGCCTCAAATACATCCCCATGCCAATTAGGAATTTTCTATGACGGTACTGCGTCGCCCTTTAATTTTCTTTTCAGCGGCAAACCTAACAGCTCGTTTTTTAAATCCCGTTCATAGTTTTCGGGCAGGAAGTGATCGGAACAAATCCTTGCATTATTCACATTAACCGGATCAGCCCTTTTACAGCGTAAAACCCACTTGCACTGTAGTTCTCAATCTTTAGGCAAACAATGGAAAATCACATTCGTAGTTTTATACGAAGCATGTTTGCTTTCAGCAACAGCGCAATGGTTTTCATAATGTTACGACAAAAAACACAGCCAATAACTACAATAGCTCATAAGCAACTGCATCTCGTTTATTTCATCAGAAGGATTGTGGAATTTGCATGCATCAGCGCCTTATCTTATCTTTTAATGTGCAATCATAATATTGCATTACGCACATTCACGTGTAAGCGATCTTGCGTTGTATTCTCAGTGACGTCACGCCCCTCAGTCAGCACTGACAGTGTTTTACGCGGGAAGGCGGGAATGGCCTGCCCTGGTCAAACTGTACAAGCCCATCATATGTTGGTACATGTTACGTAACATGTACGCGCGCGCGCGCGCGCACGCACACACACACACACACACACACACACACACACACACACACACACACACACATGCCCACTGTTTCATTCTTGCTAATTAGAGAGAGAAAGTTAGTTAAGGGGTAATAAGGCCATAGGAGTGTTGACAAGAAGGGTAGTTTATAATTCGTACGATAAGCTGGAGATGAAAAAGTTGTCAACCTAATGTATGTCATATTTGTTCATATTGGACAGTCCAAAACATTTTTAACAGATAGATGTAAGAAAACTTTGTTAATGGATTCCATATAAACTGACTACCAATAAAACATAACAATGCAATAACTGGTGCAAAAAGAAAACTCTGAAAAAATTCTAAGACAGCACTTCAAATTTGGTTTGGAATATCATTACTGGTGATACATTTTTTATCTACTGTTGGAATACTGGTGATCAATACGTCTTTGAACTGAACCTAAGCCTACAAAAATCTTAAGTATTGCACGGCAGGTACAAAGATGTAACTAGTTTCCTCCAACTCCCCTCTAAATGGGCCATATTGCTACTACAGCTTTGAAGATAGATGCACCGTATGTGCCAATTGGTATGCAGATGTCTGTTTACAGCAATTTTTTTTAAAAATATTGAGAAATATCCAAAAGGAAAAATTATTTACTTGACAATGCATTGTCACATACAGTAAACTTAACAACTTAGTTTCTGAATGCCCTAAAGATCAGCACCATGAACTCTCCACCATACAACCTTTATTTAACATCCTGTGATTATTTCCTCCCCCCACTGGAACCCTATTTCGTCATAGGTGAAGCAGGAGAACAGTATACAATTCTGGTTTCTGGAGTAATTCAGAAAAAGTGGCATCTCTGCTTTAAGGAACAGATTTCATTGAATGCAAAAATTTAATGATAAGGCAGAATATTTTGAAATGCAATTAAATCTTTAAATGTAACCTTTGTTTGATTTTCTAAAAAATGTTCAATGTTGCCCTTGTAAGTTTGTATATTTCTGTGAGAAAAGAAATAATCTAACAGCTCTTACAGTCTGATTTTTAAAAGAAGATATGTGAAGGTCATCAAGCAAGGGACATGAAGGGTAAAAGGAGAAGGTTGTTGCTATGGTAATGTAAACAAAGTTTGCCAGATTGGTTACACTGGTGAATCACATAGTCAAATAACTCCAACCCTTGTTTATGTCTCTAGTGTTGAGAGGATAAAGAAAGGGGATTTGCATTACTTCCTGTCTGCTGTTGGGCAACATTGCAGAAGTTCACATGGAGAAACAGATTACCTTCATGTATCTTCTTTTAAAAATAAGACTGTAGAGCTAAATGTGGCTAAGTTTTATCAGTGTTTGTTAACAACTGAGCAGTGAGTTCACATCACTTTGAAAATACTGTCCTGAAATATTTTGTATTCATCTTCCCCAGGCATAATATAAATCTTCTCATAGCTGTAGTAATTTCACATAATGCTGATTAGTTTGTTCAGCATTAAATTTTCTGATTTGGCCAGAATCACTCAAGACTATGTTTATAAGGCGACTTTGTTTTTATTAAACAAAACTGCTTTACTCAATCCAGATTAAGTCTCCTTAAAACACACTTTCCTAAATATATTTGAGAACACACTCTATTGACAAATATTCCATCTCTTTTTTTAATTACACACTCTTAATCACCAAATTTTTAACCTATAAATATGGTATAAACAAAACAGAGTTATATGTGCAGACAAGCCGCCTCTGTAGCTTACTGTATATAATTTATTAAATGGAAAAAAGTGACATGTGGTAGAGGAGAAAAGCATAAAATGATCTACTATGGTGAAGTGCCTATTTCCATATGTTTTATTGCCTAGGTCCTTTTGTGCCCCTTAAAATTATGTCTCGTTCAACAGTATCCCAATCACCATTAAGGGTACAGAACAACCCACCAGTAAATTTACTACATTGACAACATGCTGAATACCTCCATGATGCAACAATGACCTACCATATAGCCTTTCAACCAAATATCCTTTGGTTGTATATCTTGTAACAAGGTATCATTTCAGCACAATAAACCTTTAAACTATCTACCTCTTCTCATACTACATAAAATATAATGGTCAAAATATCACTTATGTTTAAGAAAATTGATGAAATTTCGACAGAATTCAAGAGACTAGTCTCACAAAAATCTTTTGCATCGTCAGTCAATGTTTCCTTCATTGTCATCATTACTGCTGCTGGGTGTCGTATTATTTTTCTATTTATTACCGAACTCTGAAAATAAACAAACTTAAAGATAGAATTGATTGGCTGTAGTTCAAAATTCATTATGCAATTCCTATTTTTTAAAATAAGTATTTCCTCCCAAACCATTAAATCTGTTGGGTCATTTAATTGCTTTAATAATTTAACTTCTGGATTTATTTCATGATTAAATGACCAAAGAAGATCTGCTACAGATGATTTATCAGTTTGTTTTCATTTTTAAATACTGCCAGTCAATTCTTCATTTTCATAGTTTGGTAATAAATCAATAATATGACACCTGGCAGCAGTAACAATGACAATGAAGAAAACATTGACTGACAATATTGTGATTGGGAGGGTTGCATAGAATCATAGTTCCACTTTGTAGAAATTTATAACTCTTTCTTGAAATAAAGACGTGAAATTGGCATTCAGCTGTCTTCAAGATTGACTCAATGCTTCGCCACACGTAAACAAATGAAATAAATCACTGCAGTACATTTCAAATGTGCACTGTCGTGCAATAACCGTCACACAACTCCTATGCTGACCATTACACAACTAGCAACTGCTTCTCTGCACAACACAACACACAACTGCTGCTTCTAACACTTGACCGTATTTATACCTCCAGAAATTGTTTCTAGAATGTCATAGACCTTCTGAGAGCACTCGCAATGGCAAGATAAAGACAGAAAATTCCGGAGCCTCTCTCTGTCTTTTTCTTTCTCTTGGCAAGCGTCCAGCTCACCTGCCCACGCCCAGCTCCCGCTTGTCCCGACTAGCACAACAATGCCATCGGTGACAATATAAAAGATTTTTGTGAAACTAGTCTCTTGAATTCTGTGGAAATTTCATCAATTTCCTTAAAAGATAAGTGAAGTTTGTGACAAATAATTATACGAGAAGTGTCCGTAAAATAAGGTCTCCAAGGCGCTGGAGCCGTGAGGAACGCTATTACGTGAGATCCGGCAACACTGGCATATAGCTGGGTTTCACCCTTTCAAATCCCCACCACAGCAAACTCATAGCAACCATTAATCTTGGCTGGCCAGCCGTTTGCGATGGAGCTTCCTATCACTTCCACCGCCAAGTGCAAGTTGCGTGCAGTGATCTGTTCTTGAGTGCCAAGGGCACTACCCTCACTGAAATTCATCGACAATTATGCAAAGTCTGTGGGCCACAGTGTATGGAAGTCACAAACGAGCGAAAGTGGTTCAGAGAGTTTAAAGACTGACGTACAGACGTCCATGACGAACAGCGTCCAGATCTCCTGGTCCATTTCAGATGGGACATCCTCACCCATCCCCCTACAGTCCAGACTTAGCACCTAGTGATTAACATCTGTTTCCTGAGTTGAAGTCACCTGGGTGGAACACATTTCCAGACCGACGATGATTTGAAAAACGAGGTTGAACGCTACCTGCGCAACTTGGCGGGAGAGTGCTATGACAAGGGTATGCAAAAACTGTCACAGTGCATGCGAAAGTGCATCGATCGCAATGGTGATTACGTTGAAAAATAGATGTAAGTTCCGCCTTTCCATCAATGTAACACTCATTGACAATAAACATGTTTTCTATATTAAATAAAATTGGAGACCTTATTTTACGAACATGCCTCGTATTTACTGTAATATTTGTTGTTTCACTGTTGTTAGCTTCTGTATTTTACGTACATGTTTTCATATTTGCAACCCCTTCCATGCAGTGGCATATTTAAATGTAAAAATGCAACCATACAATGTAAATCAGTTAATGTCTCTGCAAGGTTGTTTGCACACTTTTTGGTTTAAACCTCATGAATCAAAATATGTCTTTTCAAGTTTGGCAACTGTGCAAAGCCTTTATTGCAAACTTCACATTTGTATGACTTTTCATCCTCATGAATCTTATTATGGTGCTTCAAGCTTGACATTAGACTAAAGGTTTTCTCACATATTACACACTTGAATGGCCTCTTGTCCAAATGCGTTGTGCTATGCCTTTTCATATCTGCTAAACGAGAAAAACACTTTCTACAGATTTCACATTTGTATGGTCTTATGTCCTCATGAGTCAAAATATGTGCTTTCAAATTTGATGCCTTGGCAAAGCTTTTTTCACAAATTTTACATTTAAATGGTCTTTCACCTTCATGTGTCAAACTATGCTTTTTGAGTTCAAACATAAATGTAAATCTTTTCTCACAAATATCACATTTGTGAGCCTTTTTGCTTCCATGAATTGCACTGTGTAGTCTTATAAGTGATAAGCGTGCAAAATTCTTTCCACAAACTTTACATTTATATGGTCTACTGCCCTCATGACTACGCTTATGTATGTTCAAGGATGACATAGATGTATAGCACTTATCACAGATTTCACATTTATATGGTTTTCTGCCCTCATGGGTCAAATTATGTCGTTTCAAATATGATTCCCATGGAAAGTTTAAGTCACAAATGTCACACTTGTATTGTGGCTTAACTTTATGGACTGAACTGTGCTTTTTTAGACGTGATAGCCATTTGAAAGTCTTCCCACAGCTTTCACATTCATGTGGTCGTTTAGAATCGGGAGAGCAAAAACACTTTTCTAAAATGGTTGCTCCACCTTCACTGGTGCAGATGGCTTCTTTGTACCATCTGTAAAGCAGTAAGATATTTATTATCATTCGCAAATTCTCTGAAATATAAGAACATATGTAACCACTGTTAGTATTTCAGAAACTGCTAAATGATAATTTCGTGCTAAGATAATTGAGTTCTTTGCTGAATGATTAGAATTATGCACATGTTTTGAGTGTTGAAGGAAAGATGTTTCTATCATTAATGTTGCACAAATACTTGTGTTCTATCACAAGGAATAAATTTTTAGCTGTTCAATTTGCATATTGACAGCAGCTTAGTGATATACAATAAAGCTAATTGGCATGTTCTTTCCGCTAAGATTAACAGTAAAGACATACTTGGTCCAATATTTGCTGGACTGGACTACACAATGGAGGGGATTCAGAATTAACTTGGTCTATTGTACCTATGCCCCCAAGTGGGACACCCTTGGGAGGAAGGATGAGGCAAGAGGAGAAAGAGGACAGCCGTCCCAAGCAGCCACAACAGTGCAGAGGGCAGGGTGCCTACACTTTACTAGTTGAAAACTCCCTGGCATGTCAGTACAACTGACATCTCACCCTACTGTGGTCAAAAAATGGCCCCACCAGACCGGGTTCAAAGACCAGAGATCGTCCTATCAGAGGAGGAAGTTTTACCAAGAGCAAATCATCCTCTCATGCAACGTCGAGATACCTGCCAACACTTCTACCCTGAAAGATATTAGCAGATGAGAGACAATGTGAAATGATAATGGAAATGACATGGAGGAACAGGAAATTCGGGGGACGTAATTAACCTACCCAGCATTCAACTGGTGATTCAGGGTCAGGTAGGTCGGCCATGGGAATTGAACCTAGACCTCTCGAATGTTGAGCCAACCTGTTTGGTTGGTTCAATTGATAACAACATACAAAGGCTTGAGAAAGCCAATCAAAACATTATCTAGTTGCTTTCTTTACCACCCATCCACTTTTAGTAGTTAGAAAAAGTATTTTATACTACTCTAATTTCAATATTGAGATTTTCCTAAAATGTT
Organism: Mantis religiosa; assembly: GCA_030765055.1. NCBI lineage: Eukaryota > Metazoa > Arthropoda > Insecta > Mantodea > Mantidae > Mantis > Mantis religiosa. The sequence goes on along the minus strand of CM060955.1, from coordinate 22,133,289 downwards.
TTTAGTTTCCTTCATGGCTGGTACATTTTTAAGAGATAAACAAGTACTTAACTAAACTCTCCTTAAATAATGCAATTTATATCTAATAAAATTTTTGTGGCATTAATCATTCGCAAGATATTTTTAGTTATTGGTTTAAATTATTAAAACCGTATACTATTTTGAAAGACTAAGTCACTATTTGTGGACATGCTACTTTTTATATATTTTAGTATTGTAATCATGACAATGTCATTTCTGGATGTATTCTGGTCTTGGACAAATAAAGATGATGATGATGATTATTAATTTATTATTATTAATTTATTATTATTAATTTATTATTATTGATTATTATGTATGATATTTCTTGTGAGAGGCCATTCCTTCTTACCTGCAGACCATATGTTTGGAGCTTTGTTAAAAGATCTTAGAAAACAGTCTAAGATATTAAATCCAGAGTAGTATATTAAAAGATATTCTAAAACTGTTATTGTTTACCAACTGGCCAAGGATTGGTATATGCCTGACTTCAAGATATGTTGCTATTAGTTAAAAAAAGCCAAATGGTATAAGGGAAACAAAAAGGCGAAAATATCCTGATGATGGGAGAGATGCACACTCCAAAAACGTTGATTTCTAATCGTCTTTTCACCTGGCTTGCTTCCCGAGAAAAACTTGAGCAAAAATGGGGTAATGTTGAAAAAAGTTGAAGGGAATATCTTTTATGTTTCTCTTAAAATGGAAATGTTGCATAGCCTAATAATAAATTCAAGAAATTTGTCTCCACGCTTAAATAAGGAATAGCAGTAGAATAATCAGTACATGACCCCATTCTGCATTTGGAACAGGCAATCTATTTCAATAAGCTTTTAAAACAATGTTTTGATAAAGATTTATAATGTAATAATGAGCCAACATTTTATGCAAGATTAATAATTCAACATCTTTTAGAAGTACGCATCTATCAAAGCAACTGCTTTCCTCACCACCTACTTCCTGTAATGACTGTTAGGCCAATTGTATCTTTAGAATGTGCTGCACACTGGGCTTTAAAAAGACGGATTCATTTGTGCTTATTATCATTTCACAACCCAATTTATCCTCAAACACTGCTGTCACAACCCAAAAGTTTGAGTTGGCCTTGTATTTGCTTGCCAGCATTGCAAATCTCTTAAAACACCATGGCTTATTATATTTTCCAATAAAGGGTGGAGGTAATTTATTAGTCATCTATATTAGAAGTGAACAATACCATCTCTGTTGCTTGGATTTTGTAGCACCATGACAAGGCTTGCTTTTGTAGGTCAGGGTTTTATTTGGTAGCAGATTAAAAACAAGGTCTGTTTGCATGTTTCATCGGTAGCGGTGGCGGTGGTGATTGCTTATTACTGTCAATATATGCATACAGTGTCTAACATTTACAATATTTACAAAGTTTGTAACAAATGACAATTATTTTATACTGTGATGAAAGATGAAAGCTTGCCTCAAGCTTCCTTATTTGTCACTACTATCGTTAACTAGCCCAATGTTAACATAGAATCACTTCCTCTTTCTCACAAATACACAACTTCAACATGTCTCTTTTATGTTTATGGCTTTTTAGATGCACCTGCATGTGCTGCTAATAATCTCTCTGAGTATTACAATGGTTTCACCACTTTCTGAACACAACTTTGATTTTCACTTGTGAACTGTTCCACTGTCTGCTGACTACTCACCACAGAGCTTGGAATGTACCACATTTTTCTGCACAGCTCAACTGACCCGACTGATTCATGAAGTGCTTCACTGTGCCAACTCCGCACTACGGAGCTGCACTTTTAGACTCAACTCAAAGCTCAAAACACACACAAACTCTAAACATCAAACACTATCTACTCTGCCAGGCCTCGCATTGCCCTTTTATAGCCCTGTATGGCACGAAAATCCATTTTTTTCTAGTATTATGTGGACGTATGTCACTATTCATTATGATACCATTCGTGCTATTTACAGTTAAGAGAATAGTTTTATATACAAATAATGATGAAGTAGTTACAACATCTTCCTTAATAAAACATTTCTACAAGTTTCTGGTTTACAAATGCTGAACATAATTCTTATACACTTCTATAAATTTAAAATCCTAGTTTCAACCCAATTCCACACAAACATGCCACCATCAAGTCTCACACACAGATTAGTAAATCTACCCCTCAGCCAGCAAGAATATCAAAAAGAATGCCATCAAATCTTAATAACTGCAATTAAAAATGGATATGGAAAACGCCTTGTAGATAATAAACTAAAATCATTCAAACTTTAAAAGAGATTAAATCAGATTACAGCTCTTTCACCAATAAAACAATAAATTAGATTTGCTAAATTTACTTACCACCCCTGGGTCACAAAAAAGTTCCAAAAAATATTCAAGATTTACAACATAACATTGGCACCAAAAAACTATTACACCATTAAAAACCTATTTAACAGTAATAATACTGATAAGATAAAACCAGAAGAAAGGTCAGGCATTTACAAGATTAAGTGTAAAGACTGTGAAAAAATTTACATAGGGAGGACAAAAAGAAACATAGGCACTAAAAAGAAAGAACATTTCAGGCACTTAAGATACAAAAATATTGATAAGTCCGCAATAGCAGCTCATTTCTGGTCTTAAAATCATGAAATTGAGGATAGCACCAAATTGCTAAACTACATACAAAAACATAGTGAACTCGTCATATGGGAGAGAATATACATAGAAAAATTTAAAAGCCAACTAATGAACTTTGAAATCCTGCCAGAAGACAACCACACATTTAATTTTTTTATTTTTATTTTATTTCTTTTTTTTTAATGTTATGTCCTCCAACGTTGTCATATCGGACGATGAATGAAATGGGTGAGATGATGCTCAAATGAGCCCAGGATCCATAGAGCTTAGAGTTACCCAACATTCGTCTTTCAGGATAAGGGAAAACCCTGGAAAAACCTTATCCAGGTAACTCACCCTGACCGACATTCGAACTCTTGAACACGAGGCAGACATGCTACCACCACGCTACCAAGGCGGGCCCCACATTTAAAGTCATCACAAAATCAACAGATGTCAGCAGCAACTCCAGAACTACCCACACCACTGGATCAAGCTTTAGTCGCATAAGAGCCGACAATGCGAACGATGGTTTGCGAAACATGTCCTCAATATAGGTACGTAAGTGAAGCTGATGTGTAATAAATACGACTCATCTATAATTTAACAAGCACATTCAATATTTTTCTGTATAACAATTATGAGTCTTACCGTGGAGATTCCGACTGAAAAGTATCTTCATGCATCTCTGTCATCAGAGAGGCTGAATCCTGTAACAAAATGAGTTTGTTGAGTGTTACATTCAGCTATAGTCTAAATACTGTTTATATAAAGAACCTGCATAAACTATTACACTCATAAGACACATATATAATAGATCAGTACTGTTCAAGACACCATCAGTGATCTATACTTTTCCAATCTGCTAAGAAAAACTTAAATTGAATAACTTGAAAAAAAAAAAAAAAAAAAAAAAAAGCTATTTGCAGTCGGTTTTTTTGACACTTTGTCACTTACATTTTTATATTATTAAGGGACTAGTTTCACTGTCGTGTCCATTTTCAACCTTTATCCAACTATCAATCAATAATTAGGACAGTTGGATGAGTTTTTTTTTTTTTTTTTTTTTTTTTTTTTTAAATTTACATCCTCCAATGTTAAGTCATATCGGACGGTGAATGAACTGGATGAAATGATGCTCAAATGAGTCCAGGGTCCATGGAACTTAGAGTTAGCCTACATGCATCTTGAAGGATAAGGAAAAACCCCGGATAAACCTTATCCAGGTAACTCATCCTGACCGAGATTCCAACTCGGGACCTCTTGAACGTGAGGTAGCCACGCTACCATCAACGCTACCGAGGTGGGTGTTGGATAGAGGTTGACAATGGTTGTTTTATTGTTTTAATAATTTAACTTCTGGATTTATTTCCTGGTTAAAACAATTAAATGACCCGATAGATTTAATGGTTTGGGAAAATATATTTGTTTTAAAAAACAAACATCGTGTAATAAATTTTGAAATACTGGCAGTTGATTCCGTTTTTAAATTTGTTTCATTTTCATATTTTGGTAGTACTAACAAGAACATAGTAACATCTAGCATTTGTAATGATGACGACAGTTTTGTTTGTGGTTCCGGCTGAAGATGTGCAAGAATTTCCATGAAATCGTGATCCCGAACAATTTATAAGAAAAGTGTCATTTCTTATTAGATAAGCGAAGTTTTAAGTTACAAATTATTATATCTGTATATAGGGTATGAATCTACAGTTCCATATTATAACGAGAAACACCACGTTAGTTCTATCCAAGTGTCGGACTAATGGCCAGAGTTAGAGGCACAACTCACAGATGGTGAACTTCTGTATCAATTCAGCATTAACAAAAGCTTGCTATAAAAAATATTTACTGCTTTAGTTAAGGGATCACTTATAATTCTAAAAAGGTTGTCTTTATGTCTAGGGACTAAAGTTTCTGCAACTGCATATTTTTTCATACAAGTGCATATTTTAGCAATTTTTATAAATGCATCATATTTTGAATATTCTTATGCTTATATGGCATATTTTAAGGAGCTTTAACTACCTATTTAATTTTTTCCACCATTTGGATTTATAGAGTGGTGAGTAAACTTGCCACTATGAATCTTTTCATCAGTTTAGCATGAAATTTGAATCTCATAAACATTAATAATTTATTGTATGTTAACAAATATATTACATTAGAGTATAAAACACTGAATAAACCGAAAAAATTAACAAGTGAACACTCCCATAAGGAGCCTCAAGTTCGTGTGAGACTGCATCAGTGTCATCTGATCTGTTGGTGATTTCTGGTAGTTATGAGTTCAGCACAGTTCACTTCACAGCCACCCAACAGTTCCCATCATGGCTTTGTTCACAGAACAAGTAGATTTCTCGTGTGCAATGAAAATATTAAAGTTACCAATTACCCTTTTTCTTGTGTTGACTTTATTCAGTGAAGAAGTAGATTTTGCATGTTTGAAAGAGTGACAGAAAGTGTTCAAGTGTATTAATTTTTTTTTTTTTTTTGTGGCTTTTATCATTCCTTTCTATTAAATCATGCCCAAAGTAAAATCAGGTACTTCAGGTAGACTTCAAGCATTTCAAAAAGAATTTTCTAATGAGTTTAATTCCATGGATAATAGAATTCTATTTTATGAAGCATGTGAAGAAAAGGTTTTAATTTTTGCAGCATATAAACATAGCCAAAAAAAACACAGTAAATAAAAATGTGAAAAAACAATCCAAAGCAAAAACAAATTGAGCAGTGTTTTAAGTAGTTGGTTAACACAGTTTTCTGTAGATTTACGTGAAGCTTTTTTAGAATGTGATATTCCTCTCTTTAAGCTCAATAATCCAACACTGAGAAATTTTCTTCAGAAATACACCAACAAACACGTATCAGATGAAAGTACCATGAGGAAAACATATGTAACCCAGTGGTACAACAATATGAAATATTCAGAATACTCTTAGGAATCAATTTCTGTGGATTAGTGTTGATGAAATGACAGATTGCAAAGGTCATTACATAGCGAATTTTATAATTGGAGCTCTCTGTAAGGAACAGCTCATAACTGCATATCTTCTTAATGTTGCAGAGTTAAACATTAACAACAATGCAACAACTACACAGTTTGTCACTGATTCAAAGAAACTGTTGTGGCCCAATGGACTTAAGTGGAATGATATGCTCCTGTTGATAACAGCTTATGCTAGTTACATGATAAAATCAGGTACAATGCTGAAAGTTATTTTCCCTCACGTGGTTAATTTAAAATGCCTTGTACATGGCCTACATCCTAAGGGTATATACAGGGTATATGGCAAAATCTTTAAAGAACTAAACATTTTGCCATTATCCTGTATATATTTATATGAAACAATTGTATTAATGCAAACATGCATCAAAGATTTTACCATAAATTCTGAAATTCACTGTCATAACACAAGATATAAAGCAAAACTACATATAACCCCACATAACAAAAAATTGTTTGAAAATAGTTTCTACTATAGAGGCATTAAATTTTACAACAAATTACCTATTGAAATAAAAAATATAAATTCCTTTCTGCGCTTCAAAAAACATCTCAAGCAATTTTTAATTGAAAAATGTTATTACTCAACTGATGAGTTTTTGCATTACTGAAGTATTCACTTGTATTTAACAATATATAAATTTAATCTACATGTACAATATAATTTTTTTTAATTACTTATGTTAACTCTCACAATATTATAATTAAATGTTTAAAATACTGGACAAATCCACAACATGTATATGTTAAATTGGATGAATAAAAAAATTGAAATCGTATAGCGGAGACTGTTCAGCTGTGTTACCCCTTAGTAGACAAATTAGTGTCATCTGTTATAAAAATGTTTAAAAAGGCTCCCTACAGAGTTCATAAATTCAGAACAGCACCCTTCCACCTCAGCCAATTTGAAATCATTGAGGAACATAGCAGGAGGCTGCTCTATACTATGCAGAACATTTTTCTCAAATTAAAGAGGTTATAAACAGCTTTGATTCAAATGAAGCAGAAACCTCCATCAGACAAAGACTTAGAAAGCAGCCTTGTGTTCATATCAGCTCATTTTCATTTTATTCCTAAAGCTATAAGGACATCGGAAACAAGTGGTGTTCCGTCACAGCATTCTTTAGCAGAATTCGAAAGAACAATATGCAGTTTAACAACAGTTCTGGGAAATGTAGGAGATGGAGTGAAAGAAAAAACAGTAAATATTCTTTCCAGAAAGCCTGGCTATCATGAACTTAACAGAAATTCATGATATTCTTGGATGAAACTCTACAAAACACCAACAAAGTTTTCTATAGATCAGCTCGCAGCAATTCTGCAAGCCTCTATTACTTCTTGCAATTTATAGTGCAGTTTTTTGCACTATACAGCAATGCTGAGAGACAACAGGTGAAGAGTTACAACAATAAACATTACTTATTATGTGTTTCAAATGGGAAGGTGTTGCTACTAGGTGAGCAACCTATTGGAGTCCTGCAGTGTTGTCGTATTGCATTCCCTTTAAGTGGTATGTGACAAGCGGCAAACTAATCAATCTCTAATAAATACTATTCGCGCTAAGACAAAAATTCAGATTTTGCCAAAACTTATCCATGAGGAAGGAAAGAGTAATGTATTTAACATAACTGCAAAAACCCTATATTTTTAGCTCAAATAGTTTTCCTAATAGAAATAAATACATACGACTCATTACTTTCAGATACCATTATATTATAACAATGCATTGCGATGTAAGCACTGTAATGAATATCATTAATGGTTGGCATGTATGCGTGAACATATATTTGAAATTACTCAGAACTGACACATAAACATTTGACATGACGTGTAAAGGAAATATGTACCTTGAATAAGCCAAGGTGTTTGTTAAATTCAAATGAGAGGAAATGATACACTTCCTGCTGGTCTGATAGAACGTGCCTGGTCACCTTATATCTTTGTTTATGAATGGTTTGTAATCTCTATTTACCCTAATAGATAGTTCAAAGCAGCATTATTCAGTTACTCTTTCATGAAAAAGTGTTTCAGCTGGATCAATGAGACACAATCCACTTTCCCCCTTACTACTGCTAGAACAATCCAATAGAGTTAATGTGGGCTTAAATTATGTTGCAAACAGAAATAATATTTTTAAACTGACTGACATTGAACAATTTATTCACAAAGAAATTGACAAGGAACACAACAAGACTGGAAAAACTGTGTGAGATATCAGAAACTACAAGAAGATGACTTTTGGAAAGAAATAGCATGTAACTAGATTTTGGAAACTATCATCATAAATTTGCAGTACTCAGACGATGAAGACAATGACAATGACGAATTATATCTTAATGTAAGTAACATTCACAGCTATATGGATGCACCGCTTGTATCTTCATTAGATTAGAAAAATAAGTAATTCATAAACTATAATTAACTTTAAACTACATATTTAAAACATTTGCATAATATATGAATATTCATGTTGCAATTGTGATTTCAACAACAGCATTATTACAAAACTTTGGAAAATTCATTTGCGTTCCCTTACGTCTAGTGCCACGAACAATCGCAAGTGTGCGAGAGAGAGGGAAATATAAAAAGAGTGGGGATAACAAGGTGGTAACAGTGAAGGCTCTAATGCATCTGATTCGCTACAGGCAAGAACCCTTCCCATTTGCAACACATATTAGTTGTGAACTGTAACAGCAATAATGGAGGATTCAGAAATGACACAGGCAATTCAAAATCCACATACTAAACATAAGTTACCCATTAACCTATTATTTTGTTGAAATAATCTTAGATTAATAATGCATATTTTGTGGCATATTTGGCTATTTTTAGGGCATAAATGCATACATATTCTTCATATTTTTTGGGCATGAACTTCTGGTCCCTATACAACAAATAGCTTGCTCTCTTGATGTCACTCTCTCTTTGTATGTTACTTTTAGATTATACTCATAAATTCTTACTTTATATTTTCCAACTAATTAAAAATTCTTATATATTTAAATATTTAATTTTTGTGCTTAATTACCAAGTGTGCATAAAATTGTTGTGACTGTTACATACTTCAAATATGATAAATGATAAACTGCAGTTACTGCTTACCTTCAATTCATTCTGGAAGCCATAAGGTGTAATGGGAGATTCTTTGGATTTTAATTGTGTTTCAACTGAACCATTTTCTGACCACCAAGGTTCTTCCTTAATTTCTACTTTAGTGACTGTTTCAGAATGATTAGTCTGTATTTCTCTAATAAAATGTGATTCAAAAGGAACTATCTTATTTTCCATATAGTTCTGCAAAAATGCAGAACTTTTGGACTCAGATTTTAATTCAGTCACACATCCTTCCAATAATGACTCCTCCTTAATTTCTAATTTGAAATCCATTTCAGCATCAATAAACAAAGCAGTTACTTGATTCCATTAAAAGTTCTGCAGTAAAAGAAAAATATCATAATTAGTCTCATGCAATATTTTCTAAATAAAGTAGTCAAACTGAGATTAGCATCAGCTTGTAACAGTAAATCTTAAAAATGTGCTTGCATACTTTATGTACATACAGGTACTCACAAAAGTATTTGGCCATATAAGACCTTTCTGCATAACTGAGTTATTTGAAATTATTAAGTGTTATAAAATGAACGTTTATTTTTAATGTCAAGCATAAACAAATATTAAATAAATCCTATGATTTGGGAATTTTATCACAAATAACAATTATTAGGTACTTTTGACTCCAAACCAAGGCATTCTTGTGCCGCATTAATTTGTATTTGTATTTATTTTCATCCTTTCAAGTATAAACTTGAAAAAAGCGTAGAGACAGTGAAGCACAACTTAGCACAAAAGTGAATCGAGAAGATATTGACACACTGCTTCACTCACACTGACACAGTTTGAGTGAGAGTGAAGCAGTGTGTCAATATCTTCTCGATTCACTTTTGTGACAATACATGTTTGTTGGATACATCAGTTAAATTGATATCACATATTAAAAACTTATATACATACAATATTACACAATTATATAACATTTCATATTAATATATTTCTGTGAAGTTACTTTACATATGATATTTACATAGTAACATTTTAATTTAAACACCATTCTACAACAATAATTATTACTATCTATTTAGATATTCCTCAAGCGAATAGAAAGAAGATGTTATGCAAAACTCTTTTAGTTCCCTTTAAAATTGGTTTATTTCTTTTATATGTTTAATATATTGAGGTAATTTATTGTAATGTTCGGTTGCCGTTGCTGTAGCTTTCATATTGTATAATTCTAAAGCATGTGCCTGTATATGGTAATTATTTTTTCTTCGTGTGTTATCGTCATGAATTTGTTGATTTGTTTCTGTAATGGAATTATTATTTTTTATGTATATTATTGTTTCAAATATGTAGAGGGAGTATAGCGTGAGCATATTTAATGCTTTAAAACTTTCTTTGCACAATTCCCTGTATTTTAGACCTAAAATTAAGTCTAACTGCTCGTTTTTGTACTCTAAATATTCCTTCTGTATTTTTTATTGTACTGCGACCCCATACTATTATTCCATATGTTTTGTGTGGGTAGACTGGACCGTAACAAATTGTCTTTCTATATCTTTTAAATTTGACAATCATTTCATTATAAATAATCCTGAGCATATTTTATTACATAATTTGTCTATATGTTTATCCCATTTCAACTGTTTGTCTACCAATAACCCTAAAGATTTTGTTGAGTTTACTTCTTTAACTGCCTTATTTTCAATGATAATTTTGGAGTTGGCGCAATTTCTATTTTGAATGGTTTGAAAACGTATATAGTTAGTTTTATCTGTGTTTATAAAAAGGCCGTTTTGTTTAAGGTGCAGGATGATTTGGTTAGTGTTCTGATTTGTTAAATTTTCCAGGTTGTCTATAGTGTTTCCTGTATTTATAATTGTAGTATCATCTGCGTACATTATGATTATAATTTTTGGAGGATAAGTCACTCTTGGTTATGCTTGTATTCATCCACTTTGACATTTATAAAAAGAAGAGCTTCACACCCTGATGACTACTAGTGACAAATCTGTAGTTCTGTGTTGTTGTGGTGTACCGTAAAGTCGAATAGGACGCAAAGGAAATAATACATTTCAACAGTGACAGCTTTTATGATCTTTCACTATGCTAAAAGTATTACAAAGATATTGCTGCTAAGGTGAATACACCATGAAACACTACGGGAGACATCATCCGACGATACAGAAAAGACAGAATCAAATCTTTTTCAGAAGCAGGACATCTACAGAGGCTGAGTCGAGAGAGAAGAGACTGCTTATGAGAAATTTAATAAGTAATCCTAAAACAAAATAGAGAGAAATTATACAATATCATGTTGAATTTCAGGATACTAAAGAAACTGGTGAGATTGGTTAAAGTAACCATAGATAATTCGGCTTTTAGAATTAAAATACAAGAAGAACTCACTGACATGGTATGTACAACAAAAGGCTGGCCCCATTACTCTTTAATATTGCCCTACAGCATGTAATAAGGCAGTTAAAGATAAATACGGATGGAACCCTAATACACAAATTAATACAATTAGTGGCTGATGCTGACTAATATGGGAAACATACATACTTTAATTCCTTTCTTGGAAGCTACTAAAGGAAACCACAACCCTCTCAGCTACAGAAACTAATATGATTTTCAAAAAATTCACTTATCATCCATGGGCCTATGATAAATTCAAAAAAGTCTTCAAAAAACAAAACATTCAACTAGCACCAGTCAACCATTTCTCCTTAAAAAACCTAATTTGCTCAAACATCAAAGATGCCATTCCATCTAACAAAAAATCTGGTATATATCAAATTGAATGCAATGACTGCAGTCAAATTTATATTGGAAAAACAAAAAGAAATTTAGAAACAAGAGCAAAGGAACACTTTAGGAACATAAAATACAAACAATTAGAAAAATCAGCAGTTGCCACACATTTTTGGGAAAAAAACCACAACATAAATCCAGAACCAAAACTACTAAAACATACATCAGGAAAACAAGAACTATCCACATGGGAACAAATCTTCATTTCAAAAAATAGGAACAAAGTATTCAATTTCGACATCCCCCAGAAAGATTTGTTCAGTAAGTTCCTCGAACCGCCACCAGAGGAGACCGATGACAAAATATTGCCAGCTACACCAATGAGAACAAGTCGATGTCCGGCTGAAGATAGAGGGAAGGCCTCAGAAACCGGTTCCGGGAAAATTTAAAAGTGAGTGTTGTTTTGTGTTATTAATCGACTCCCAATTAATTTAATTTATACAACAACACTGTTTTCAACACTTCCATGAAAGGATTTACATTGTAAATACTTTTTATAACTGACGAAACCTATTGCTTCTTGTAAGCTTAATGGTGAATAAAGGATTATGATTATTATTATGATTGTGACATAAATAAAATGGCAAGAACAAAAAGAGATTTAACTCAAACCTTCCAAGAACTACAGGATAATGCACAGGAAATTGGTTTACAGATAAATATGGAGAAAACTAAAATGTTAATACAGACACGTAAGCCTAACTTGAACAATAACAGACAGCAGATAGACCTAATAAAAGTAAATGCAGTTCAAGAATTTACATATTTAGGTAATATAATCAGTATTTATTCATCCTTTTGATCATAGTACATGATATAGGACATGTCAAGTACTTATAACTAAAAATTATACAGTAAACTTTTACACAACACAAGTTTAGAAATGAAAATTCAGAAACTGTATGTACAATATAACAATTTATCTGTAGTTGATATTAAAAAAAAATTCACCAATACTATAAAAACAATGTTCTAACAGGAACTTTTTCACACAGTTAAGGAAGTGCAGATATTGTCAACCTAGTATAATAAATTACACACCCAGAAGGGGTTCATGGAAAAGTATTTAAAAACTCATCAACTGAGTAAAAACAATGTTGCAATAGCAGGTGTTTCACCTTGTGCTTAAATGCAGTTTCTGAGGTGGTGAGTTTAATATTATCGGGTAACTTGTTATACCAGAGTGTCTTACGCTTTTGCTGAATAGTGATGTATTATGTGTAACCATGCTCAGTTTATGCCTATTTCTAGTGAGATAATCATGTTTTTCAGAGTTTGTATGAAAGTAAACCAAGTGTTTTCTAACAAACATCACGACTTCTAGTATATATAGACAAGGAAGTGGCAATATATGGAGTGATTTGAATAAATTGATACAGGAATCCCTTTGTTTCTTTCCCATTATTGTTCTGATTACTCGTTTTTGAATTTTAAAGATTATATTTTCTTTATCACAGTTACCCCAAAAAATCACTCCAAATTTTAGTAAGCTATTGAAATGAGCAAAGTACAGATTCCTCAAAGTGTTCAAATTTGCAATATTTTTTATGGTAATGATAATAATGGAATATATAAGATAAAGAATAGGCAGTCAAAGGCAAATAAAGCATATTTCACATTATTACCAATATTCAGGTCTAAAGACATACACAGACAAACAAAAATAAGATTGTATAAAACAATGATAAGAGCAATATTGACACACGGATGTGAAGTATGGGTAATGACAAAGAAAATGGAGAATATATTATGTGCCTTTGAAAGAAAGATTTTGAGAAGAATCTTAGGCCCAGTGAATGATAATGGATTATGGAGACATAGATATAACAGTGAAATATATGACATATATAAAGAGCCAGATATAACAAGAATAGTTAAATTAAGAAGACTTCAGTGGGCTGGTCATGTATTACGAATGAATGACCAAAGTATACCCTTAAAAGCGTTAAAAGGCAAAATGTTTGGGAATAGAGCAGTTGGCAGACCAAGGGAGAGATGGTAAGATGGGGTGAGAATAGATGCAAGAAACTTACTAAATAGCAGGAATCTGGAAAGAGATGCAATAAATAGGGAAGAATGAAGGCAACGCTTAAGAGAAGCCAAGGTTCAAGTTGGGCTGTAATGCTACGGAAGAAGAAGAAGAATCCTAAAATAGGTACCACAAAAAGTGTGTCTGGTACTGGTAAAGATGTGCACCCAGGAATAGTTAGAAGGGTTTTATTGAGGAAGGCTACAGTGGGAGAGGGGCAAGAGAAAAGCTTTAAGTAAACAAAACCAACAGGGAAAAGAGATTACAGTTTGCTAAAGAATTTTGCAAAAAGGCCAAGAATGGTGGAATGATATAACTTTTGTTGATGAAAGACCTTTTTATGTATCTGATGCAGAAATGGAGGTTTGTTTTTGGTGAAAGTCCAATACATAGCTGAATATGAGGAAACTACACCCTACAGTGAGATATAAAGGGTATGGGGCACATATCAGCAGGTGAAGTGGGAAATTTGGTACCCTACAGTGAGATATAAAGGGTATGGGGCACATATCAGCAGGTGAAGTGGGAAATTCGGTATTCATTGAGTACCATTTTGGTATTCCATGGCTAAACACCAGAATCTCAATATTCTTACAGAAAACCTTCATCAGTGTGCGGAGAAGTAAGAAATACTTTTAATGTGTGTTTGGAGGAATTTAGTAACAGTGACGTCAAAATTAATATAAAAATTATTTGTGGTTGGTTTATTGACACTCGTCACTTACTTTTTCATATATTTATGAGAGACTAGTTTCAAAGGCCCTGGCCTCCATTTTCAATCTCTTTCCAACTGGCATCTGTTGTTGTCTGCTCTCTCTGGTGGTGGAACTATGAACTTTTTTGTCAAATTATCTACTGGCGGGATTTCAAAGTTCATTACGCGATCCTTATTTTTCCAGATGAATATGTTCTCATCTGGAAAAATAAGGATCGCGTAATGAACTTTGAAATCCTGCCAGTAGATAATTTGACAAAAAAGTTCATAGTTCCACCACCAGAGAGAGCAGACAACAACAGATGCCAGTTGGAAAGAGATTGAAAATGGAGGCCAGGGCCTTTGAAACTAGTCTCTCATAAATATATAAAAAAGTAAGTGACGAGTGTCAATAAACCAACCACAAATAAATACTTTTAAGTTTTATCAGGGTAATGAACCAAAGCACGCACGCATGCACACACACACGCGCACGCACGCACACGCACACACACACACACACCCCTTAACCCAATACAGAATTTATGGAGTGAGGTAAACAAAAAAATCAGAAATTCTCCCATCTCATCTAAGATCAACTAATGAAAAGACTGCTTGAAGAATGGGTAAAAACTGAGCCTGGCTATAAGAAGATAATAATTTCTAACATTAAATTACATATCTTAGAAGTAATTAATCAAGCTTCAGTTATACCCTACAAAGCATTGAATTTAACTAGTGTGAGGCCAAATATATACTGTATTTTATTGCATAAGCCCCCCCTCGTATATTTCCTTCCTGTATGATTTTTTATCACTAAAATTAATTTACCTATTAAACGTTGCACAATTAATATAATTTTGGGTCGAACAAGTACTCAATGCTCCACTTATTGCTAGTATTTACCTAGAACGTTTCATTTCACTTCACATCATCAGCTGTTGTCAACTAATAGATGTTGGTTTGATGAACTCATTGGAGGCAATAGGTGCCTCTCTGTGGGTATCTTGATGAACTTGAAGTTTGGGTTTTCGTCAAAGGTAGTGTCAAAATTTAACAATTTTCTTTCATATTTCTTTATGAAGACTTCTTTTTCCCACGTGGTTAATGCAGCTGGACCTTGGACACTTTTTAATAAGTGGATTTCTCATTCTATATCATGATTCTCCTTCCAAAAATGTAAGCTACCTACCACCAATTTATCTATTTCTTTGTTCCTGATGTTCCTAAAATGCTCTTTAAACCTAATGTTCAAGTTCCTTTTTGTTTTTCCAATGTAAAAGTTGTCACAGCCTTTGCAGTTTATCCGGTACACTCCTGATTTTCTGCCTGTGGGTATCTCCTTTGTATTATGTAATTTCAAAAGGTGTTGTACACTAAATTTGTTCTGTGGGGCCAAAGTTACATTGTGTTCTTTGAAGACTTTTTGGAAAAGGTATGTAGCTCTGGGATGATATGTAAATTTTCTGTATTAAGTTTCATTGCTGGTTGGGGAAAGAGTAGTTACTTGCAGAATTCCCTCTCCTGGTTCATTCTTAATGGAGCAGCCTTCAAATGACCTGATAATGGACACCAATTGACACAGCGATGCTTGTCTCGGACAACAATGGATACAGTGCTTGCCACAAAAATACTCATATTGCCAATGTCACAACATATTGTAAATGTGAAGTTGTAGACTGAAGATGTGTTTCTAAGTCAGTTTGTTGTAAGTCATCATAATGTCAAAATATTCAAACTACACAGAAAAATTGAAATTAAATGTATTATGTAACGCCGATGTAAACAGGGTGAAAGCTGCAGGAAGACATTTCTCCATTGATCCTAATTAATTACAGGAATTGGCGGAGACAAAATGATAAACTCAAGGCTGAAAGACAAACTCCAAATCTTTCCATGGGTCTAAAACAGGAAAATATCCTGAAATTGATGACGGCAGGATATCATCAGCTGACTCCAGGAGGCAAGATAAGGAAGCCATCAATACCAATGATGTGCGGGTGGATAATCTGTGGTGGGAGAGTATTAGTGTCGATATTGTTAAGAAGAGTTTTAAAAAACTGGAATTTCTTGTGCCACTAATGGTTCTGAGGACATGTTGTGGAATAGTGAAAGTGAAGATGATGTGTAATCTGAGCCAGATCAATACATATTACACAAATATAAAAATTTGTTACTAAGGCTTCACTTATCTTAAGAAATTGGTGTTAATAATTCTTTCTAATGGAGATCAATTTCACAAACAGATCTTTTGTATCTCCAGTCCACAAACAAACTCCATTGTCAAGAATTTCAGTTACCATGTTTTTCTTATGTTTTTTAGTATTAGCAACATCTGAAAACGAAACAAACTTAAAAACAGAATCAACTGCTGGTATTTCAAAATTCATTATGCAATGTTTATTTTTTAAAATAAATATCTTTTTCCAAACTATTAAACCTATCGGACCATTTAACTGTTTGAATAATTTAACTTCAGGATTTATTTCATGGTTAAATGGCCAAAAATGATCTGCTACAGCCGATTTATCAGTTTGTTTATACTTAATGTTACGAAAATGTTCTTTCGTTCTGGTTTCCAAATTACGTTTCGCCTTTCTCTAGGAATACTAGAAAATAAGGCAGTTACATCAAAAGAAATAAGTTTATCAGTTTTAGATAATACAACAGTGTCAATCTTTTTTATTAGTTTGAAAGAATTTTTAATACCTAAACTTTCAAATTTATCAAAATTACTAAATTTTTTGTGTAACCATTTAGCTAAATTTATTACACTTTTCTATTTAAAAAAAAAAATCCTAATAATGAAAAATCTGGTATTTATCAATTTAATTGTTTCGATTGTGATCAGGTTTATATTGGAAAGACAACCATCCTCTTCTGTTTACAATGTAAATTTTATAGCTGGATTTTGTATATTCAAAAGTCTAAGACCATCTTGTATGAGTTTTTCAGGTACTATTGCAAAGTTTATCATTATGTTGACGACAATTTTGCAATAGTACCTAAAAAACTCATACAAGATGGTCTTAGACTTTTGAATATACAAAATCCAGCTATAAAATTTACATTGGAAACAGAAGAGGATGGTGTGCTCTCCTTTTTGAACATCAAGATCAAAAAAATGAACAACAAACTCACTTTTGGTATTTACAGGAAACCGACACACAGATAATTATATTAAGAACAACAGTTTCAACCCAAAACAACACCAACATACCATTTTCAATAGTCTAATCTTTCGGATGATCAACTTTCCACTAAACACAGAAGATTATCAAGAAGAATACCTACATATACCTAGCTATGTCCAACGGTTTCACCCTAAATTTAGTGGACAAAACAGTTAACAGACTCAACAAGGCTAAGAAAATAAAAGAAACCACCACCCTAGAATCCACAGGAGCAAAAGAGAAAAACATTTGAAAAATTTACCTTCCATGCATCAGCCTATAATAAATTCCAAAAAATCTTCTCAACACACAACATAATTCTTGCACCTCAAAATAGATTTAATATCAGAAATTTCTTAAAAGTCCCCCCCCCCCTAAAAAAATAATTAAATTACTAACCAAAGAAAAACCAGGTATTTATGAGATCAAATGTGAAAATTGCCCTAAAATTTATATAGGAAAACAAAAAGAAATATTCACATGAGAACTAAAGAACATATAAGAAACATTAAAAATAGTGAAACAGAAAAATCAGCAGTGGCTTTTCATTTTTTGAATACTAGACATGACATCAACTTGGAAACATCTCTAATAAAATATGTTAATCACCCCATAGACCTTTCCGTATGGGAAAAAATCTTCATTGACAAAAATCGTCAGAGTCATGAATTTTGAAACTCCGGACATCTTTGACAAGTACATCATGCCATCTATCGACGATACGGAGAAAGAGGAAACCACTACAACTTGCACTAATTGAGTTTCAGCTGATGATGGGAGCAACAGATCTTGAAACATGTCCTGTGAAAAAACAGTGTGAGTGAAGCAGTGTGTCAATATCTTCTTGATTCACTTTTGTGAAAGGAAAAGTTATTGTAAAGTTAGCATGGCAACCATGGTTGTGTACTGATACAAATTTTCCATTAGTTTTTCAACAGAGATACAACTTATCTGCACATCTTCATTGATATATATGTTTCCAGACATATGCAGTTAGATCAGCTTTAATAGCTATTAAATTTAAAAAGTAATGTTTATTTTAGATTAAATAAAATCTCAAAAGATATACTTTTCTATTTCAACCACATAAAAACCTGAGATTAAGAATATCATTATTACATTATAAAAAAATGCCCCAAGTGCCTCCCATCCATGCTTGAATACAATAGTCAAGGTTAAAAAAAGGCAAAGTACTCTAAAAGTAAAAATGTATTAAAAGCATCAAAACAGAAAAAAAATGTCATAATTACAACTAAAGATTATGTAATACAAAACAAATGACATCACAGCAACAGAAAAATGGTGGATAAACCTTCATGGTCTTCATGATTTCAGAGCTAGGAACTTTAACATTTTCAAGGATAACTCAGAACCAAGAGGATACGCAAGAGCAGAAAGCATTGATTAGTAGTGACAAGACTTTAATTCTTGATTGTTTTTTTATTTTATTCATTTATGATTTTGAGAAATAAATCAATGGACCATTAAAATGAATAAAGCCACTATATCTGAAGAAACACTACAGGAAGGAGGAAGAGCAGAAAGATGAATAGCTATGATATGTACCTTAGAACAAAGAACTTGGAAAAGGGGGCTACCTTGCGATAGAACCATCATAAAATTAAATATGTTCGATTAAAAAATAAAATAAATGTAGCATATAAATGCTTAGCGGTAGAATACATGATACATAGGGGTGGTGATTTTTCGCAAATGCGACAGAGCGCGATAAAGTGCAAAATTGACTCAAAATGCAATATAAATGCGAAATCAAAGCATTTCCTTTGAACAAAACGATGTAACACTTAAAACAATAGTTACAGTATAAATGATAAGAAGAGTTGTAATAGTTTCACAAAGTATAGATTATCATAGTAAAATATGGAGAGATTATATGGCCTACATTAATTACTAGTAAACAAAATAAGAAAAAATATAATTTTGAGTCAAATAGTACTCAATGCTCCATATATTACATATTCATCTTCATTCATTTTTGGTATCTTGTACAAGATAATGGACATGTCATGTGTTTACCTAGAATATGTATCATTAGGACCTTCCTAACATCCTCAGCACATTGACTATTGAACTTTGATTTGGTGAACTCCTTGGAGTTCAAAATTCAATAGTCGACATTAGATGAGGATGTTAGGAAGGTTCTAACAAAATACATTCTAGGTAAACACTAGCAATATATGGAGCATTGAGTACTAGTTTGACTCAAAATTATTAATTTTGGCTTCATTGTTTCATAATCTTTACTAATAAGAAAATAAAGAAGCTTATTGTACAATTACCATGGGAAGAGTATTTCAGCCTTCAGAAAAATTTTCTTAACTAGTCTGTATAATTTTTCAACAAAGATATCACCACTGATAATACAAGGGCTGTTCAATAAAGAATGATCATAATTTTTTTACGGACATAATTTTTTGCACTAAAATTCAATCTTATTATATTCTGTTAGCTTAATGTAAAACAAACATGCCATAGTTGTTTCATTGTTGGTACTCCTGGTTCCCGCCTGTGAGAACCAGGCAAATTCAGGCATGTTCAGTATCGCCTACCGCTGCAATGGGGGTAACATGTAGTTAAAGTTGATGTTAGAGGAAAATCTGGAGTTTCTTTCAAACGTAATCACTGCTGATGAAACTTGGCTGCATCATTTTGATCCTGAGAGCAAACAGCAAAGCTCAGTGTGGAAATCTCCGTCATCACCAACCCCCATAAAGCAAAAGTGGTTGCTTCTGCTGGGAAAGTTATGGTCATCTCATTCTTTGATATTCATGGAATGATTTATCAGCATGTTGTACCTGCACACACATCAGTAAGTGGACAATACTACAGGGATGTCCTGAAAACATTGCAAGTCCATATCAGGCGCAAAAGATCGCATTTCCATGAAGCAGGCTGGATGCTGCACCACGATAATGCGAGGCCACATATTGCCAATGTTGTTGCTGAATATCTTGCAAAAAATCAGTGTGAAGTGCATCCCTCACCCTCCCTATAGTCCAGATTTAGCCCCATGTAACTTTTTTCTATTCTCTAACTTGAAGAAACGCCAGCATGGGAGGCATTATCCATCACCAGAAGCAGTGGTGAAGGCTGCAGAGACAATTTTGAAGGAACTCTCAAAAAATGGTTTCCAGCATGTCTTTGAAGACTGGTCGAAACACTGGGACAAGTGCATCGCATTCAGGGGAGACTATTTTGAGAAGGACCATCAAAATTCTGAGGATGAGTAAAGGTACATTGTCAAAAGAAAATTGTGATCATTCTTTATTGAACAGCCCTCATATATTTCCGAATATATGTACTGAGATCAACTTTAAGACTTATTGAATTTGATATTTGGTATTTATTTGTACAGTTTCCATTACAATTTCACTACAATATCTTTAACATTGAACATGCAGTATTATACATCCTGTACAAATATATGAAAATTGATGACTCAGTTATCCTGGCCATAGGCCTTTGGTTTTCCTGAGCAGGTTGGTGTCATTTCTTCTTGACCTTCGCTTCCTTTACCTAATCCACTTTTATCTTAACCTATATAAGAATTCTGTTATACATCTACTTTTCTTTTCGCCCATTCCCGTTATCATGTGTAACGCCAATATCTATTTATTCACACTGTCCCATTTCTTATCCCCATATTTTTCTCCTGTAATTTATTGAATTTAAAAAAGTTTGTGAATTCTAAGTTAATATTTGAGGGATACTATAAATAAAATCTCAAAAGATGACTTTAAAACCTGAGATGAGAATTCATTCTATTAATTACAAAAAGCTGCTGCAAGTTATGATTACCTGTATTCAGTGATTTTCTGGATACTTGCTATGCAATGCTCTTTAAATTACTTTATGTATCTTCAATATATACATATTTACACATGCACTGCATCACATAAGATCAATTAGGAAACTTTAAATAAATAACATAAAATACAAATGAATAGACATCTATAAATAGCACTGCACTTTAACAACAACAAATCATAACAATTTAAACAATCATTAACTTTTACACAAAGGTTTACCTTATGCAAGGCACGAGTAAGTTAATAGTATCATATTCTAAAGGATTTCCTGCTGAGGATTTTACGAAACTAGTTATAACATGGTATAAGGTTATACGGTGAACCTGTTCTAAAGAAGTCACAAGTCTTTTCGAAAAATGATTGTTAGTACAAGTGACTGCTAACCAAAGGGAAGAAAGGTACTATTGAAATTATTTAATATATCATGGACCTCTACTGTACCTACAGAGTGGAGAAAAGCAATAATTATTCCTATTCTAAAAAAAGACAAAGCACCTGACAAACTAAATATTACAGACCAATTTCCTTAACTAGTGCCATTGCAAAAACAGCAGAATGTATGATTTCAGCAAGGCTAAATTGTTTCTTAGAAAGTAATAACATATTAACAACTGCTCAAACAGGAATCAGACTACATTTATCTACTAAAGAAAATACAATTCAACTATCTCAAGATGTCAAAGAATCTTTCAAGAAAAATCAAGATACGCTATCAGTTTTCATTGATTTTGAAAAAGCATAATATTCAGTATTGAGGCATAAACTTCTTGAGAAACTTTTAAATCTAGGCATTCAAGATAACATGTTAAATTGGATCACTCAATTTCTCGCTTAACGTTTCTGTGCTACAAAATACAATGACAGTACATCCAAATTTCGACAAATAAAAATGGGCCACCCACAAGGTGCAGTACTGAGTACAACCTTATTCAACATCTACATCCCTAAGCTGTATCAAACACAGAAATAAAGACAGCTCTTTTTGGAGATGACATGATAATGTGGACATCTTCCCTACAGAGAAATCCAAAACTTCTATGGAAATATTTAGCTTAAAAAAGAAAATGCCTAAACTAAATCTGCAGTTCAAGAAAACAAACCTGAAACAAAATATTTAGGTACAATTTTTTATTCAAAATTATCTTGAAGACATCATATTGAAGGAGTAGTAAACAAATCAACAAAAAAAATTTCAATTTTGAAAAAATTAGCTGGAGTCAAGTGGGGCAGTAATTGGGAGACACTGAACACCACATACAAAACATTCATCAGGCCAATACTTCTTTATAATGCAGAGGTAATAATTACAGCAAACAGTTCTAACATAAATCACCTAGAAGTATGCCAAAATCAGGCCCTGCGACTAATAACTGGTGCAGCAAAATCAACTCCAATCACGGCAATGCAAGCCTTAACTCGGAACTATCCAATACATCTAACTTTAGAGGAGCAGGCACTAATACAACATGAAAAAATGTTGCGGTTAAAAACAACAAAATGGGAGAAAAGATTACTACAACCAATCAAGATGAAAACACAAACAAGTTTCCTACACAAAGTTACGGAATTAAAAACAGATCTGAGTCTTCCTAATTCCAAAGAAAAACATTTTAATCAAAGAAAACCCACTGACTTTTGAACCAATTAATATTCATTTAGATTTAGAACAAATAGTTACAAAATCTGAAACTTGCAATCCTGTACTAAAAGCACTAGCATTAGAAACTGTGAACAATAGATACCCATCCAAAGAATGGTTACATATCTACACAGATGAATCTAACTTGGACAACAATTCAGGAGCAGGAATTAAGTGTGCACTGTTCTCATTCTATCAACCAGCAGGAAACCACACAACAAATTTTGATGCAGAAGTTACGGCTATTCATATTTCACTCCAACACCTTCTATACAGAATAGATAAATTTAAAAATGCTGTCATACTTTCTGATTCTAAAGCAGCATTATATGCAATAAGTTCATATAAAACGAGGTCACTCCAAATTAAAGAATGTCACAAAATGATCCAACAACTTCTAAAACTACAGAAAAGAATTATATTACAGTGGATACCTGAACATTGTGGGATTGCTGGAAATGAATCATCTGATTTTCTTGCAAAAAAATGGTGCAAATTTAATTCAGAACAAAAGTAAAAACTTACCCTTTACATCCACAAAAAGATTAATCAAAAGCAAATATATAAACAAACAAAACCAATCAATATCTAACAAAGCCAAAGATAAAAAATGGAACATTTGAATTAAAAATCTAGAAATTATTCCAGAAATCCCACGTAAAGCTGCAGTAGCAAAATTTAGATTACTTACGGAACATGATTATTTGTCCAAACACCTACACAGAATAGGAATTTATACAAGTCCAAATTGTCCTCGTGCAATAAATAAGAGGAAATGATTGAAGAACATCTTTTATCCTGTGAGGCCCTACCTGCCGGACCCACTACACAGAAATATTGGAGAGCAAGAGAGCTAATGGCTTCATTGCCAAAGTCTAGCATTTGAAAACAACAACACCAACAACAATTGTTTAAATCCGAGAATGATTTGGTTCATCACATCTAATACAAGAGAACCTACTGTATATTAAGACAAACATATGCATGTATTGAGTGATTAAGATTAACGTATGTAGAGAACAATAAATGAAATCAACAAACACAGTGTGTATTCTAAAAACTCTAATGTTTATAGCATTAAAATCTTGCACATGTAATTCCTCCACTGTCTGTCATCATTTGTCCTGTACAATTAGTTATTTTACAATGGCTTTTTCTTAGCATGTGCGCTCTAAACCATTTGTAAACAAAATTGTTCACTTTTCCATAATTCAGTTTCCTTTTTCACTTCATTTCATTTGTTTTTTATATTTTGTTTTCTTCTCGTTCTTTTAAAATACCTTATACATATTTTTAGAAATGTGAACTAATTGTACCCTGCCACATTTGAAAATGTCGGCAAGTTTCCTTTAACAATTCCTCTCTCAATAACTTTTTGCCTTGCTTCTAACATCAAAACAACCCCTTAACTTATCATCTTTTTTACACATTTACTGACTGAATACAGCTGAGTGATCCAGTAAACACATAGGCAGTTGCCACAAAAGGAAAGCACAGCACCCCCAACTAATGACTGTCATAATTCTGTTTTCATGCCTCAGAATAGGGAAACTCATTCCTTGTTCTTGAAGAACAGTAACCACCCTGATTTTATGGAAGTGACAACTGCGAGTTAATCTTGAAGTGGAGAAAATAGGCAGGGGAGGGATTGACTAGGTTATAAAACCATTGTGAGGGTTCTTCAAAGAAAGAGACTGAACTCCACTTGCTTTAGTGTTTGACTTCCAAGAACCAAAGCAAATCATGTGTAACAGTTTTAAGGTGAAAAAGTATTTGCAGTGATTATAGGTGGTTACTTTCTGAAATCTGTGTAACTGCTGACTGCAATGTGAGATAGTCATTTAAGGGAGAGGATTATTGTGCTTTAAATACATATTTAACTAATCAGCGTATACCACTTTGTCATACTTATGCATACAGATGATTTATTATTGATTAATCATATTTTATTAAGTAAATGATATTAGTCTTGGAACCCTTACATTAAATGTACTTGTAATAAGTTATCGTATCGTGTACGGTTTTATTAGCGCCTAAAAATGAGTGGTATCAACAGAATATGTTTGCATGACATATTTTTCATTCTTTAAATATGATTTAATACCAAGGGGTAGCAATCCAAAGATAATCGAAATTAAACAAGGGTTGTAAGCTTATTAAAAAAGCTCAAACAAAATAGAGCATTGTAAGCTATTTTTCATACCAACAAAAACTGTCTACTTATTAAGCTATATGTAAAGACAGCACGTAACGAAACTATTAACAAATATGTAGCTGGACACCAAAGCAACTGCTGGACCACAGATTAATACCAGATGCTCAACTCCGTGTTAAAAACTGAAGACGCATAGGGCGCTCTTTCCTAAATCTTTAGACCCCGGCGACCTTGGAAACTACGGCCGGTGCGGCCGGTAATGTAGTAAGCTTCTATTGCGACCGAGCTATGGTACATTTACTTCCCCTTCCCTTCGCCTCCCATTTTCACTGACTGATGGAATCCAACTTCTTTCGAAATCGCTTCTCGTCACACATGAATAGTTTACAGCACATATCAACTATTTCATATTAGGATAATACGCGTCAAATACGTGAGGAAATGTGCGATAAACTATTCATCAGTGTGCGAAATGTGACTTCGAAAGAAGTTGTCCAATTTGTGAAAAAAATCGCTTCTCGTCACACATGAATAGTTTACAGCACATATCAACTATTTCATATTAGGATAATACGCGTCAAATACGCTGAGGAAATGTGCGATAAACTATTCATCAGTGTGCGAAATGTGACTTCGAAAGAAGTTGTCCAATTTGTGAAAAAAATTGGAAGAATCCACTTGAACTTTTCCTGTTAAATATGAATAATTGACTTCCACAAAGCATTATATCTTTATTCCTGTTGTAAATTGATAATTTTGTCTTTAAAAACAATTAAAATTTTAAAAACGAGTGAGATCACTTAAGATGCTGTTGAGATTATACAAGACATCTGTATACCCTTTCCCTCAAGCTGCTTAATGTAATACTTAAAATAAACATAACTTAACACTAAAATAATGATTCTGTAGATATAGGAAAGCAGGTAAGGTTACCATAATGTTATATGTAATGCAATTTCTTTGTACACAGAGTGTTGAAAAATTCCCTGGAATAACAGTGAGAAAAAAAAAACCAAAGAAATATGTATATAAATTTGAAACGATAACAACTATGTACAAAAAAATAGCACTATTTCTTTAAAATGACAACAAAGCAGCTCTGTTAATGGTTATATTTAATAAGAATTTTAAAAGCTCAATAGTACATACATTATTTTCAGCACAAGTATACTAAAGTATATTCAGAGAAAAACCTGAAATTTGTAATCGATTCATATAAGATTAATAATGTCAAATAAGTACAGAAGTCAGTATTAGCAACTGGTGACATAAATTTCATAAATGGCACTATTTTATATACTTCTAATCACTTTGGTTGAATTAACATTCACAAGTGCAGAATAAATTATGAAAAATAATAATTACATTAAAGCTGTATCATTCATTTAAAATTGTCCTAAGCTTAACTCTGTCTTCACAACACAAGAATATTATAGCGTTGAATTTTTAAATGCTTCAATGACATGCATATTCACAGAAGTGAATGCTGAAGAAGAAAATGTGCAGTTTTAAAAATAAAATTTAATGCACAGTGTATCTTCCAATAAGAGATTATTTCATGTAGTTATCTGACTGTGAAATATAATTTGCTTAATGTGCAGAGCAATTGTTTGGATAAATGGCTTGCTTTAACTTGATAAGACTTTAAGCAATGTACTTTATGACTAAGATGGCAAATGGAGCCCTCTGCATAGTGTAAACCTCTCAGTCCATGACATACAACTGAATGTGTGTCAAATAAATAACTCAATGAAAGATTACACTATGAACTATTAATGCTGTTTGTAGTTTTAGTTAAGAAGTGAAAGTGATGGAACTGTGTGTTTGAGTAGTTAATAGAAAATAATTTAGTAATGTAATTTATTTGCTCACACATCTAACCATTATTTCTTTTAACAGTCCATAATTCCCTTATGCGTTCACTACAAAGAAACAAGAAGTGCATTATATAGCAAAATAATGTGCAGTTTTATCTACTTTTCAAAATTATTATGTGGCTTCGCATCACTGCATGTAACGAATGGCTCATATATTAGGTTAAACATCTTTTTCCCATGCCAAAGATTGAGATTTTCATTCCAACTTAGAACAATGAGAGGATGTTTAACAGTGTAGTTTAATGTGACATGTAACATTTCTGGGGGTCATGCTAGTAACGTTATATCACCTTTAAAATGGTTAGCATTACAGAAATTGTGTACCAATTTTACTCATAAATGGTGGCAAGTACATGTTGAGAACAGATATACCACAGAATACATAAATGCTGTGCAAATATCACTTTAACTTATTTTTCTGAACCCATTTGTGTGTGTGTGTGTGTGTGTGTGTGTGTGTGTGTGTGTGTGTGTGTGTGTGTGTTAACAAGGAAGAGGATTTATAACCTATTATTTATTGTGAAGTTTTACTAATTTGAGATCAAGCCACACTGTGTTTAGGTCCTAGCTAGCTGACATTGTGCATGTTTTAAGAATAACTGAAATATTAGAAATAAAATTAAAAGTGGCATATAATGATGATGACACAATGAAATTTTAATCATTTCTTGCATTGCACAATTACACCTAAAAACTTGTAAAGCTTTTTCAAATAAGTTCTAATCCCATCAGATCTCTTCAAAGGTGGTTATTCAGGTAAATAATTTAGTGTAGTGTGTACAATAATATTGCATAGTGACTACTGTGTTAAACAATATAGAACAAATTAGGTTTATGTAATCTCAGATCATACTTTTAATTGCTGTTAAAAGCTGAGACATTCTTGATCAATGATGTCGATATACACTGATGAGTAAGGTTAAGAGAACTTAATTCTTCAAAATACTTATCATTGCAATTTAAAGAAAAAGTTTATAAAATTCATATCAAGCATCTCGCCCAAATACTTTAATTTAAGCCACCTAGATTATACGTAAACACAGATGATGCTAATTTTGGTATGTCTGAAAATTCACAGCTATTTTTTCAGTAATTTAAACTGCATATTACTTACCTTACATGGACTTATATATGACATATATTTTAAATTTAAAACTACAAGTACAAACGCAAAAATTAATACACCCAATCAACTGTCTAAAACAACTTCACTTTTCACTTTTCCTTGTTGGTCACAGTATTCCTCAAAGTTTTTGTTAAATTTTCCACTGATATGAAATGAAACTACAACTTTCAGAAATATTTGATATGCCACATTAAATTGCTGTATACGCGGGAAAGAATGCTTTGTGCTACATTACTAAAGTTCCTGAAGATCACTGCACATCACCAAAACAAGAAACATACACAATATCCAATAATCCTGCACTCTTGATTTCTGCCATCGTATTCCTGGTAGCCTGAGATGATGGATGACCCCTGAAAGACAAAAAACAGAAAATGCCATTATTACAGAAATAAAGTAACAAGATTAATGAAACTAATGCTTTTGTATGTAAAACAACACACTTTTTCCATTATAAGGTGCTACATTATTGTAGAGAATTTAACTATGCATGAATATGTATTAAGGCACATTTCAGGTTATGTCATATTAATTGTCTGTATTTAGCTACATGCTAAATCTTACTTACCAATAGGTCTTTGTGAAAATCTATTCTCGTTCTTCCTGCTGCCCATACGTCCTCGTAGTTCTTTTAAATGTTTACAATTTCACAAATCGATGAAAATTGTATTCAGAACTTAATTTGGCTTGGCCTCCTTGCCGTTAAAGCTTCAATTCAAATATTTACAGGTTAGCCAATGTAGTGTCTTATTCATATCGTACATTGAGCTCAAATAAGGTCGATAATAGGTCAATAATATTACGAAAATTACTTCATAAGTAGTAAAATAATACAATAACTATTAAATTTTGAACTAAGCAGAAGTTATTTTATATATTAGTCAGTATGCAAAACGGCAGCCAAAATAATTATATTGGCGGCATTGAATCCGGCGCCTGCAGCGCTCAAAACTGTATCTTTAGACCCCGGGTGTTTCGCGAACCTTAATGTGTCTCCTGGTTTCCTATCTGAGTTATCAGGCCCTGTGCTGGACACACGCTATTAGTTAGAAAGCCCGCCACTGATGGCGCCAAACATACATTTAGTTATGTTGCGGACCGGTAGGGGTGCATGTTAATGTATCTGACAAACTGTGATATATACACACGACTGGACATTGAAGATCTGAATGTCAGACCTTCGGTCTCAAGCCAGATCAGGGCTAGGCCCTCTACTGGCAGTGGAGTGTTTTGTAAGGAAGGATAATATGATATATAATGTATATGGCAATTCAATAAAATGCATAGGTCCCAGGTATAAATAGCCCCTGGACATTTTCATTATGAGCCTACTTTCAACTTTTCGGGTAGCCTGCATGGCGTGAATGCTTCTGAGGTAACATCACAGCCACGAAGCATTTGAAGCTGTGAAGTACAATACTTCATTACTATATAGAGGCTAATAAACCTATTGACAGGTTCACAAAATTATAACAAATAGCAAATATGACTCCAGCCAAAATGTACACATGAAACATTGCAGCAATTAGTGAAAGTTTCCTAGAAATGCAAGATAAATATATTAGTAACATAGAAAAGGTCAAACTTGAAAACTCACCACAAAGAGCTGGGAAACTGTTGAAGTGAAGCCTTGTCTATGATGACAGTCCTTCAGTTTATAATGAAATATTTTCATACTATTTACACTACGTACACAAAGCTTAAGTAGTTCTACAGTACCAAGTAGACGCGCCTGTTTCTCCTGTCCATTATACTTAGCACTTCCTTAGAATTGATATGCTGACCCCAGTGTGCAGACGACGTAAGATTATTTAAACGTTCATCACTAGTTATATTTCTGAGGTAAGTCTTCAGACGTTTTATGTTGAAAACGATCTCTTGGCACTGGCGGTTGAGACGGGTAGGGTGACTAGAACTTTAAGCAGACGGTGAATTGTGGGATATAATGCTGCATAACATGTTACCAAAGAACTTAGGTCTATTTTTTTCTATGTCAATTTACATACAACCGATATTCCACCTGAGGCAACGTGTGTCGCACTAGGAGCATCTTCAATTGCACCAGCAACTATTAATTCAATTCTGTGACACAAACACTGCCATTTAACAGACTATTAAATTTCCTTTTAAGTCTATCCAGAATACCACTATTTTTACCTGGCATTATACTTGCTCCATCACTACATACACCAATCAATTATCACTTAAATAATTAGAAGGTAACCCGTCTCTGAAGACATTTCAAAAGTTCAGCTTCTATTGTTTCTGTGTCTGCTTTTTTAAGTTCGAATTTCGCTACAAAATATGCAGTGCAAAACACTTTCATCGTACTATCGAAAATATGCTTCTGCTGATCAACCGCAAGGTTTTGTAGAACATTTTCTTGTCTTTCTGTCTCTTGTATGCATGCTGCTACATAAGCTTCAGAATTCTTATGTTTATAGATTGTTTTTAGAGATGTTAGGCCTCTTTGGTTCCTCCACTTGGACCTACCAGAGCTCCAATCCATCCCTTAGAAATATACGCTCCCTGTGACGTGTTTACTTTAAAATCACGCACGTTTTTACAAACTAGGCATCCCAGTTTTACTACATTGGACACAAACTACTCACACTTTGCCTTGAATTTACTCCACGTACTGTCACTCAAACATACAGGTTAATCAGGCGAGCTTCATTTTTTTGTTGTTGTTGTAATTTACATCCTCTAACGTTAAGTCATATTGGACTTTGAAATGGGTGAAATGATGCTAGAAGAGTCCGGGGTCCATGGAGCTTAGAGTTAACCGACGTTCGTCTATCAGGATAAGGGAAAACCTGGAGAAAAATTTATCCAGGTAACTCACCCTGACCAAGATTCGGACTCGGGACCTCTTGAACGTGAGGAAGGTCTACATTAAACATGATGATTATAATGCTATACTACTAAACATGATAATTATAATGTTGTACTACTAAAAAGAAATCTCATGTCGGCTTGTATTGCTTGGAACGTCGTCGTAGGTTTTGCTCATTCTGGAGGTCGTTATGTATAACTCTAGTAACGCATAGGAGAAATCTTATAACAGACACATGTACAGCTGCCCAAAACCTGCAGGTTATGTTAAATTTACTACATTTGCGCCTTTTAATGTCGTTCGAACAGCTCTGGATGTATTCCTAGGCATTTTTTCAGTGTGTGCAATTCGAATACATTACTCCTTGGGACTTCCTTATTCATAATTTTAGATTCTCTACTAAGCATAAATGTTTGGATAAGTGTAGTATTGGATATTGTGAATCTACCAGAAGTATATCTTTAGTTCGACCACATCAAAAACCACTATCTTTAGTAAATAGAGCTTGTGTTTGGGTGTATCAGCATCGGATGTGATGATGTGGATTCCACTAGATGTAGAGTTCAGGGTACATACCATGATCATCTAATCTCCTAATGAAATATTAACACTACAGAGGTGATGCAAAATATGAGGAAACAGGTTAACCACATAAGCGTTGCTGGATGCGCGGTGAAGTGTTATGAAGTTCTGATAGAAAACGTCCAGTCTACAAATATACACTTACGGATCTCGGTATCACTTAAGGAAGAGCAAACGTCGGATGTAGATCGAATGAATGCTGATGCCCCTGCGTTGGCGCCTAAAACTGCTTCTTGGAAAATAGCTGAAGCGAACTCTTTAGGGCAGAGTGTGAAGGGCATTTATTTGATGAAACGTGTGCGTACAGTTGGATATAAATTGGAAAAACTCATAATGAACGTACTATTGCCTGATAAGTTATGTGAATGAAGCACCTGTTAGCAAATGTCATGAAAGTGACTACAATTGGGTGGATGAAGGGAAAATTCTTAAGAAATCACAAAATCTGTTCTCTTAAAACAATCAACTACTATGTGACTTTACCTATACTAATAAGAAGGCGCCTGTCTGGAGATGAACCTTCCAATCTCCCAATTTCGCAATTCTGTCAATGCGGCAATTAATCTAGGAAACGTTGACGTGTCCATTTCTGGAAGCTCAACGTGGGTGTGCTCACAAAACTATCAGCTGCCATAATGTTGTAATTTCCTTATAAACTTCAGATTCATCTCAATTTTGGTTATGTGACCATGCTTTATGTACACCATAACTCGTCACAATATATGTATCACTGTTTAATCTATAAAGCACTTCAATGTTAAAGTGAATTAATCGATTAAGAGAAACTCACGAATTTCTTCAATTTTAAGACAAAGACACGAAGTTTTTGTTTTAACATAAGGCAGTGGGTTTAAAACAACAGCTATAACACAACTACTTAACCCATATTAAACCGATATAACAAAATTTGTTTCAGTTTTTAAACTACATAGGTTGTAATGAACGGATTGCAGTATATATAACACTGAATACCTCGAACGTTAACTCAAATAAGCAATACATTTTCGCTAGATTTGCTGAATACACTGATGAGCGTACAAACACACCATGTTCGAAGAATAACGCCAAATAGAGAGTCTCGATAATCCCTCTAATTGATTGTCAACACTTCCTATTAAGGCTTAATATATTTAAAGCAATGGGTTCAAAGTACTTCAGGTTTTAATCATCGGTTGCTGTTTCTTCTTGTAGTCTCGTTATTGATACCATTAGGCCTTCCTCCGAAAACAGATACAAAATAATATCCGTATTAAGTTTATTGTGTTGTTTATTTCGCATATATGGCATAGCTATTAAACGATTTAAGCACTCACTTTGGCATTCGTAAGCAGCTTTAACGACAGTATAATGTAATTTCTGACACAAGTGATAGCCCTTTAGTATGTGGCAGCATTTTAGATCCCCTGAATGAAGGAACACTAACCTAAAGGATCTCTGTTCAGGAAGCTGAATTTGTCAACTTTACATGGAGGAGGAATGCACGTTTGCCGGTCACGGAGTAATAATACTTTAGTCGAAAACGAAATTCGTGGCAAAATTTGTTATTCCTTTTTCTCGTATATTGGAAGTTAAGGTGTATCAGATAATCTAACCCGAATGCAAAAACAAATATCCCAGTTTAGAACGCTCCACGAATAATACGATCTTCAATATACTGTACAAATTTGTAGCACATTAAATACCGATATAGAGGAACATCTCGTGCACATCCCCTTGTAGCTCAGATGCAGCATGCGGAATGGCTAGTACCACGGGCGCCTTTAGTGGTGCTAGTTGAAGACGCCTTGTGGATGTCCATTTTTTTATTTCCCACATACGTGATCCTTTTGGCGAAATTTGTTTGGCAAATAAACAGATTTGCTAGTTTATATTTTTTAGTTGAGTTCTTTATGCTAAAATAATGAGCAAAATTTGTAAGGAATTAAGTAGTTACCGTTGCATTTTGCTTATCAGCTTTATTGTGGGCCACAATAACTTTAATTTTTCAAAAGGATGGAACATTCGCTGGAAATTTTGTTTGCAGATATGTTAAATAGACAAAGAACGCAATTTTAAGGAATGAAGTTGTGTTGTATCTGTATTGTGACTTTGTGGGTTCGTGAAATAAAAAGTCGAGGTTACAAACACAGAAAACTGCACTTTATTCTTGTAGCAATACACTGTTCACAATTACAATTTGCTAGATAACCTAAAACTGTTTATTTTAAAAACACTTCGTTCAACTGACTGTCGCTTCCGGTAACGATCGGCCCCGAAGTTTCTCGAATCTCCACCGGCCATAATTTATTGATGGGCATCGCGAGTCTGCCGCCAGGGTAACACTGCTCCCTCCTTAAGGCTGGTCGTCCCGAACAGCGCCTTCGTAGCGGGCCTGGCGATCCAGGTGTACCACCTGAAGTTCCGGCGTGCACTTCTTCCAAGACTTCCGGAACCTTACTCCGGGGAAGTACCAACTGTTCTCTTAGCACCTTCCCATCGGGTGATTCCCATACCCGGAACAGCACACCCTCTCTTGTCTTCAACGAGTCCCACTGGGCCCAGTAAGACTTGTAGGTGGCGCTCCTCGGTGCGATGCCCATCCAGGTTGGTCTCGTCCCTGCCTCCACTTCCCTCAAGAGTGGCCCCAAGTCTGCGTCCGCCAGCTGCTCCCTCCTCAGGCCTGCGCTATCCCAGCCATCCGCAGGCACTGCCGTGACTACTCGAACTGCTGCGGCACGCTCCTTCTCCTCCACTCTTGTGCATTGGCCGCACTCTTCTGGACAGGGTCTTCGGGACATAGCGTCCGCGTTACCGTGGCTCTTCCCTCTGCGTGGTTCCGAGGTGAAGTCGTACTCCTGCGGCCTCTGAATCAAACCTGCTGTCCGGCCTTCCGGTCGCGCCGTCACCATCACCTCCCTCCTCGCGGGGACAACCACGTCTTCGTTCAAGATGACCCTACCGATTCCAAGGCGCTCTTCACTTTGACAGAGTATAACCTCTTCTCCGTTGAGCCGTAGGACCTTCCTGCCGACGTCGACCGTCGCCTCGTGGCTCCTGAGGGCATCCAGTCCCAGAATAATCTCCTCAGCCACCTTCGCGACGAACACCCACAGACGCACGGCACTCCGTCCCAAGGTCAGCTCCAGCAGGGCCTCCTCCACAGGCATGGTGTCGCCCGATGCCGTCACAAACTCCTATGGTCGGCTCGGCTTCCTCGTCGGCAAACCCTTCGCCACGACAGGTCTGATGATGGTCACGGCTGCCCCAGTGTCCACTAGCACGCGGCACGGCTTTCCTCCTACCCAGCCGTCCGCGATGTGGCTGTCATCCATACGCCAGCTGACGGCGCGCAGCGTCACTCGAGGGGATGGTGGTGATGGCGCCGACGTGTCCCTCTCCACGCCGGGCCTTACTCTTTCTTCCCGCTGCCCTTCCTGGTGTGGGCAGTCTCTCTGCAGGTGTCCGGGCTGTCCACACCCCCAAAACAGGCCACTAGGTGTTCGCCGCCGTCCCTCAGATGGTCTTCTGTCTCCGGCGTAGCGGACACTCCTCGTTCTCGATGTCGGGATAGATGCTACCTTGGCCGCCTCCATCCTTAATGCCGCCGTCAGCGCCTCGTGGATGGTTTTATAATCGCCGAGCATTAGGTGCTGACGAATCTCCGTGTCCCGTACCCCGTCGACAAAGTTGAAGGTGGCTTCCCGGGATACAAACTCCAGTGGCAGGTCAACCAAGGCCTTGCTAGCCAGCTGCTCAATCGCTATGTCGAACTCCTGCATCGTCTCCCCCGGCTGCTGTGACCTTGCCCTTAGTTGGCTGTGTTACGCTGCGGCTAAGCGGTGGTTCCCGAAACGATTCTCCAGGGCCTCCCAGATGTCCTTGGGCGCCACCGTTGTCTGCACCGCGTTTAGGACTTCCGCGGCCCGTCCCTGGAGGCTGGCTATTAGCTGTGTGGCCTCCTCCTCCGGTGACCATCTGTGGTGCTTGGCCACTGTGTCGAACTGGCGGCGGAAGACCTCAAATGTTGACGCGCCGTCATATTTCTTGCGGTTTGACGCGCGCAGATGTTGTGTCGCGTCCCGGCGCGTCGGCCTTCAAATCCTTCAGTTTCCTTCCGACGACGTTATCTACTATGGCGTTCAGGGACTTGACGCTGCTGTCGGCCTTTCCCTCCAGGTCGTCAACGCGGCTCGCCAGGTCCTCGACGCGCTCGTCCACTTGGTCCATCCGCTTGCCCAGCTCCGTCACGTTATCCCTCACGCCGGCCAACTGTTCTTTAAACTTCACGGCAAGGGCCTCGTTTGCCGCTTTCATCTCCGTGGCCAGTTCGGCCATCTTTGCGGTCATTGTCGTGGCCAGGTTGTTATTTGCGGCTTCCGTCTTCGCTGTTATTTCGGCCTTAAGTTCTTGCATCTACTCGGCGATGTTGTCATTGGCCGTCTTCATTTCTTCCATTTTGTATAAAATCTTTTCTAGTGCCGATTCCATGGCCGTGATCCCACTTCTGACACCAGTTGGACTTTGGGGTTCGTGAAATAAAAAGTCGAGGTTACAAATACAAAAAGCTGCACTTTATTCTCGTAGCAGTAGACTGTTCACAATTACAATTTGCTAGACAACCTAAAACTGTTTATTTTAAAAACACTTCGTTCAACTGACTGTCGGCCCCGAAGTTCCCCGAATCTCCACCGGCCATCATTTATTGATCGGCATCGCGAGTCTGCGGCCAGGGTAACAGTATGTTTAACAGTAGATTCATATCACATCTTATATTATGGCCCAAAATAATATGTCAGTTATATACACAACCTTGTCTTTAAGTTCAGCGTACTGTATAGCAGTTTTCGTTCACGAAAATCCACTTAAATAAAACTGATTCACATGTGGTATATTTCCTGAAGGCTTCGAATCTTTCAAAGCTGTATATTGAACTTGAAGATTATAATGTTATACTCCTAAAAAGAAACCTCGTGTCTTCTTGTATTGTTTGGAACGTCGTCGTAAGTTGTGCTCATTCTGGAGGTCGTTAGGTATAACTCCAGTATCACATAGGAGACATCTTATAACGGAAACATGTAAGCTGTCCGAAACCTGCAGTTTAGGATAAATTTCCTATATTTGCGCTTTTCAATGTCGTTCGAACACCTCTAGAGGTATTCCTAGGCATTTCTTCAGTCAATTAATTGGAAAATTAATTATTCTTTCCCACTGGCATTGTGTAGGCTAAATTGTGGAAACGTAGAGTCAGACTGAAAAATTCCATGTTATATCGGCACGTTGACCATAGTAGCTCAATGGTAGAGAGGCTGAACGGAAACCAGAAGATCCGTGGTTCAAATCCCGGTTATGGCATGGAATTTTTCAGTCTGACTCTACGTTTCCACAATTTTTTTCAGTGTTTGCAATTCGTATACATTACTCATTGGGACTTCCTTATTCATATTTTGGATTCTCTACTAAGCATAATTGTTTGGGTAAGTATAGTATTGGATATTGTGAACCTACCAGAAGTATATCTTTAATTCGACCACATCAAAAAGGACTATCTTCATTAAATAGAGCTTGTGTTTGGGTGTATCTGCTTCGGATGTGATGATGTGGATTACACTTGATGTAGAGTGCAAGGAACATACCGTGGCCATCTAATCTCCTAATGAAATATAAACACTGCAGAGGTGATGCAAAATGTGAGAAAACAGGTTTACCACATAAGCGTTGCCGGATATGCGGTGAAGTGTTATGAAGTTCTGATAGAAAACGTTCAGTCTACAAATATACACTTACGGATCTCCGTATCACTTATGAAAGAGTAAATGTAGGTTCTAGATGGAATGAATGCTGTTGGCTCTGCGTTGGCGCCTAAAACTGCTTCTTGGAAAATAGCTGAAGTGAACTCTTGAGGGCAGAGTGTGAAGAGCAACTCATGAAACGTGTGCGTACAGTAAGGTATAAATTAGAAAAAAAAACTCAAAATGAACGTACTATTGACTGATAAGATATGTGAATGAAGCATCTGTTAGCAAATGTCATGAAAGTGATTACAATTGGGTAGCTGAAGGGGAAATTCCTAAGAAATCACAAAATCTCTCCTCTTGAAATAATCAACTACTGTGTGACTTTACCTACACTAATAAGAAGCCGCCTGTCTGGAGATGAACATTCCAATCTCCCAATATCGCAATTCTGTTAATGCGGCAATTAATCTGGGAAAATTTGACGTGCCCATTTTTGGTAGCTCAACGTGGGTGTGCTCAATTAAAGAACGATCAGTTACATTACTCCTTGGGACGTCCTGATTCATATTTTTAGATTGTCTACTAAGCATAATTGTTTGGGTAAGTATAGTATTGGATATTGTAAATTTCCAAGAAATATATATTTAGTTCGACTACATCAAAAACCACTATCTTCAGTAAATAGATCTTGTGTTTGGGTGTATCTGTATTGGATGTGATGATGTGGATTACACCACATGTAGAGTTCAGGGTACATACCATGGCCATCTAATCTCCTAATGAAATATAAACACTACGATTTAAGCAAACACTTGGCATTCGTAAGCAGCTTTAACGACAGTATAATGTAGTATCTGACACAATTGATAGCCTTTTGTATGTGGCAGCATTTTAGATCTTCTGAATGAAGGTACACTAACCTAAAGAATTGCTGTTTAGGAACCTGAATTTGTCAACTGTACATAGAGGAGGAATGCACGTATGCCGGTCACGGAGTAATAATGCGCTGGTCGAAAAAGAACCTGGTGGCAAAATTTGTTATTCTTTTTTTCTCGTATATTGGAGGTTAAGATCTTTCAAATAATCAAATCTGAATACAAAAGCCAAAAATCCCAGTTTAGAACGCTCTCTGAATAATAAGACCTTTAATATACTGT
Organism: Mantis religiosa; assembly: GCA_030765055.1. NCBI lineage: Eukaryota > Metazoa > Arthropoda > Insecta > Mantodea > Mantidae > Mantis > Mantis religiosa. The sequence continues at coordinate 22,094,982 of CM060955.1, read as the reverse complement.
ACAAATTTGTAGCACACTAAGTACCGATATAGAGGAGCATCTGGTGGACATCCCCTTGCAGCTCAGATGCAGAATGCGGAATGGCTAGTACCACGGGCGCCTTTAGTGGTGCTAGTTGAGGACGCCTTGTGGATGTCCATTTTTTATTTCCCACATACGTGATCCTTTTGGTGAAATTTGTTCGGCAAATAAACAATTTGCTAGTTTATTGTTTTTAGTTGAGTTCTTTATGTTAAAATAATGACCAAAATTTGTAAGGAATTAAGTAGTTATAGTTGCATTTTGCTTATAAGCTTTATTGTAGGCCACCATAACTTTAATTTTTCAAAAGGAGGGAACATTCGCTGGAAATTTTGTTTGCAGATATAGTAAATAGACAAAGAGAGCAGTTTTAAGGAATGAACTTCTGTTGTACCTGTGTTTGCTATAGCAGCTCCATATCACAGACTAAATTCTAGCTCAAAAATAAAATGTCGGTTATACACAGAACCTTGGCGATTAGCTCAGCGTCATGGAAAGCAATTTTCGTTCACGAGAATCCACTTAACTAAAACTGATCCATATATGATATATTTCCGCAAAGGTTTGAATCTTTCAAAGATATCTATTAAACATGATGCTTATAATGCTATATTACTAAAAAGAAATATCGTGTCTGCTTGTATTGTTTGGAACGTCGTCATAAGTTGTGCTAATATTCGAGGTCTTTAATTATAGCATCAGTAACGCATAGGACACATCCTCACAACAGAAACGTGTACCTACAGCTGTCTACAACGTGCAGTTTATGATAAATGCTCTTTCATTTGCTCTCTTTAATATCGTTCGAACTTTTGCAGATGTATACCTAGATATCGTTTCAATTTATGCAAGTCGTATACATTATTCCTTGGGACGTCCTTATTCATACTTTTATATTTTCTACTAAGCATAATTGTTTGGGGAAGCATAGTATCGGTAAATTGAATCTAGCAGAAATATGCCTTTACTTGTACCAAATCGAAAACCAGCATCTTCAGAAAATGGACCTTGTGTTTGCGTGTAGCTACCTGGAACGTGATGATGTGGATCACAACATATGTGGAGTGTATCTTGGTATCTTGGCACTCTAATCTCCTAATGAAATATGAACTCTGCAAAACTAGTGCAAAATATGAGGAAACGAGTTTACCTCCTAAGCGTAGCCGGATATGCGGCGAAGTGCTATGAAGTTCTGATAAAAGCAAGATTCATTCCACAAATATACACTTACGGATCTAGGTATCACTCATGAAAGAGCAAAGGTAAGTTCTAGATGGAATGAATGCTGTTGGCTCTACGTTGGTGCCTAAGACTGCTTCTTGAAAAATAACTGAAGTGACATCTTAAGGGCAGAGTGTTAGGGCAATTCATGAAACGTGTGCGTGTCAGTTAGGGAAAAATTTGGCATTCTTAAATATGGCGTACTATCGACTCTTAAGATATCTCAATTAAGCACTTATTAGTAAATGTCAGGCAAGCGATTCCAATTGGGTGGCTGAAGGAAAAATTTCTGAGAAATAAAAATCTGTTTTCTTAAAATAATCTACCACTAAGTGACTTGACGTACACTAATAAGAAGGCGCCTGTCTGGAGCTGCATATGCCAGTTTCCGAATATTACAATTGCGCCATTTCATACTTATAAACATAGAGTATATACCAGCCACGTTACTTCTGGAGTGTTCGAGACATAAGTTAGTAGTTTTGCTTTTTTACATATTGCTACGTGCCTCCCATTTTTGTTTAGGAGTTTAACCCTGACACGAAATATGTTGGTGAAAAATGAAGTATAGTTGAGAGACATGGATGGTCAGAAATCTAATTCATGTGGCCAATTTTACAAAGGATGTTAGATATTAGTAAGTTCGTTCCTATAGTCACCTTCACAATAATCACAGTAGAAAGTGTCTGCTATGTCAGAGAGGTTCTGAGCACTCAATTTTACAAATTTTGCTTTGGAAAGAAAGGTAAATAGGGAGTACCGATATTTCTCTGAAATTGATTTTAACATTTGCTTTTAAGGCTTAATATATTTAAAGTGATTTTAATCCTCCGCGGGGTTTGGTGTGAAAGAGAAATCCAGGTGAAGTCGGTTGGATTATTAAGCAGCTACAAAATAAAAAGGCTCTGGGGCCGGATAAAATATCTAACATAGTACTCAAAAATCTTCCGCGTGGAGCTCTGAGTTGCTATCGAAAATATACAACTACACGTTAGAAAATGTTAGATTTCCGCCTCAATGGAAACAGGCAAATATAGTAATGATTCCAAAGCCGAACAAAAACTTCGCTTTAGCCACCAACTAAAGGCCTATTAGCCTGCTAAACACACTGGGAAAATTTCTTGAAAAATTATTCTAAAAAGGATGAATTCACACATAACGAAGAATAACGTACTAATCTCAGAACAGTTTATGTTTATACTCGACAATTCAGCCGCTTTTACGCCTAACAGAACAAATCTCTAAATGATTTAACACGAACAGACCAACAGGCGCCCTATTTTTGGATATTAAACGCGCCTTCGATGAAGTGGGGACCGTTCACAAACTAAAATCGTACAACTTTCCTGACACCCCGACTACCCTAATCAAGGACTATCTCAGCACTCAGGAGTTCTGAGTAACAGTGGAGGAATCTTCGTCCTCTCGCAGGCCCATTAGGGCTGGAGTACCTTAAGGGAGTTTACTCGGACCGACGTTATTCAATCTCTGCATTAATGATATGCTAGAACTCACGCGCACCCATAAATACATTACAGCGCTAGAGACTCAGTCCACACAACCTGGAATAATACATTTGAGATTGCAAGACCCCCTTAACGACCTAGAACACTGGTTCAAAAATGGCGTATTAAATGAACTCCAAAAAATGTCAATCCATAATCTTCACGAAGCGAATACAGCATAGATACAAGATCTGACATGGAAAAAGCACATTAATACCGTCAAAACAAAAAAGGGCCAATTTAACAGGCTTTACCCTATGATTAACTTGAATAATCAATTAAAACTTAACATTGGTCTCATACTTTATAAAACATTAATTAGACCAATTGTTACATACGCAGCCCCCGTCTGAGGATATGCTACCAAAACGCACATAAACAGACTTCAGACACTTCAAGACAGAATTCTGAGAATAATTGCGAAGCTGCCCCCGTTGCTCCGGCGTTTCAGGTACATGCATAATTAAGGTTACACGCAATCGAACAATTCATTAAATTACTAAGCTAGAACGTTTACGACAAGAAGGGTAAAAATCCTAACCCATTCATACGAGATCTGGGTACATACAACACACATAGAAGACCACTGTCACTTTTCGACAAAACACTTGGCCAGGGGGAACCAGAGATTAATATCCACGACTACGTAAATACATTAGTACTACTTTAAAGAAACAGACGTGGCTTGAGGTCTCTATCGACCTGACACGTGGCCTAGCAGGGTGGTCCTGGGGTAGGAGGGTCCCACCAAACTTAAAAATTGAATAGCAAATGTTATAGGCCAATGAGTACACAATTAGGTACCAATTAATGACACTATTTATAGCATGTAGGACAGGGATTGTTGTACAATCCTATGTAATATAGGACTGTCAGCTTGCAATGCAGGCCTGGATATTGCATTTAGTATTTAAGACACTTTTTGCTAAGATATAATATGACTCACGTCTCGGGGCTGTAGTTGGCACTGAGCACCGTAAGTGCAGATACTAATGACTTCGACCTTTGTTTCAGGACAGCGATGGCATTTAATATATCATAGGACGTCGTTTCCGGCTGGAGACAGCGAAACTCCTGAGATTTCCACACCTGAAATTCCAAGGGCACGAGCAGGCGCCTTACTTTCACCTGACCCAGGCTCCCGCCTGGCCATTACATCGTCACCCTGAATCCACAAGTGCAATAGTGGTACTGCTACACCTCTTCTCCTGAATACTCACCGGTGGAGGTGTTTTAGTGTATAGGAACAACGGTTCTGTCCGTCAGAGGAGACCCACACTCCAATCCCAGGGTTAGTGCGTAAATGCATTTTTCCTCCACTTGAACAAAATTACACAATATTGGCAGAGGCGAGCCGCAGCATTACAAACACGCCAGGTTAAAGATTCTGTAGACAATGGAGGCTCGCCCAAACTGCGCGCCCAGCATCCCCTGCCCATGGCAGGCACAATTCTACGGCAGAGGCACCCGCTCAGGGCACGGGAGATCATCAGCACTCCATCTGTAGTAACACAGAACCACTGCATGCGCGCAGTAAGGATAACTGGACAATGTATAATCTGTGTTGCAGTGTAAATAGCCGTAAATAGTTACATGAGTATATGTTCTGAGTGTACAGCTTGGTTAACATGAGGTGGCAGCTACCTGCGCAGTAGAAGAGGGGCAACCAGGAGAATGGGGGTAGGACTGGCAGCCACATGCGTGCAAGAGAGGAGAAATCGCATGCATCTTACCTTGAGGCTGGTTTCAGGCAACAGAAGTAACACTAGGAGATTGAAAGGGTAGAGCCAGAATGAAAAATTCAATGCCATAGCCGGGATTTGAACCACGGATCTTCTGGTTTCCATCTGGACGGAAACCAGAAGATCCGTGGTTCAAATCCCGGCTATGGCATTGAATTTTTCATTCTCGCTCTACCCTTTCATAGTGCGTCCTACACACGGCTAGTGTGAAAGAACAATTAATTTCCACTAGGAGATTGTTCAGCCGCAGACTGAGGAGTTTCTTCTTCCGGAAAATTACCCCCTTCATCTTCACTAGAAAACTCGGATGACTCACTGCTTTCATCGCTGTCATCTCCTAGATGAATGATAATTTCCTGTCTTCCATCCAGCAAACCTTCATTGCGCATGAATTCATGTTCAATCTGAATGACGTGTTGACATCGTTTCTGCCAATCTTCCGCAGAAATGTCAGCAAACTTCTCGTCAGCTAACTTAATGACGTCATCCATTTTGAACGTGACCTTTCTTTCTGCTATCCAGTTATTTACAGTAGCCCAAATCAGTTCGATTGGGTTTAGCTCGGGATGATAAGGTGGAAGGCGTGTAACTGTATGGTTATGTGCCTGAAGAAAACTGTCCATTTTGTACTTGGGGATTTTAGGTTTGAGGGATATGATCATATTGTAAATGTCAGATTTGTACTGGGAGGAGAAATCAATGTTTGTAAAATGTTCCCTGGAGAGGTTTTGTTTCAGCCACGAAATCATTGTGTCTCTTCTGGAACTTGCAGTGGGCGCCTTACTAAGGATCACATTGTGGTAAGGTGCATTGTGAATTACCAATACGGAATCTTGGGAAAGATTAGGGATCAGTCTTTCTTTTATCCACTTCTCATAATTCGTATAGTTCATGTCGTCGTGGTAGTCACCGGTTTTCTGCTGGGACTTGAACCGAATATAAGCGTTAGGGATAAACCCTTGCTCGCCACCAGCATGAACGATGATAAGACGCTGACCTTTGGATACCGGTGCTAAGAGGCCGTGGAAACTGTCATCAATCCAAGCATACGGAGTAGTATGAAATGAATGGATATACGTCTCGTCCATATATATTATGGGATGGCCCTCGCTTCTATCTTGCTGCATCACTCAGAGAAATGGAGGCGCTTAGTTCTGATGTCATGGCGCTCCATTAAAATTTTTCGGTTTTTCTTTGTCCTTTTCCAAGTGAAACCCAGCTTTAAGATTATTTTTCTTAGTGTGGATACGCTCCCTTCAAAGTTTGAATCCTTTAATTTAGCATGCACCTTCCTCAGTGTCGGTCTTTGTTTGTCAAGTATATAGAATTCGTTCACAGTTCGGTGCACTGCTGCTTCATTAAAAGTATCCAAACTGGCACGAAAAGACCTCTTTGGTCTCTTTTTGTGTGGTGTGGAGAATGAAGTCAAAGTACCACAATCAATATCTTTCGTTTCCTTAATAATTCTCCTTACACTTCTTTCAGAAACACCTGTTGCCTCAGCCACACTCTTCCCAATGTTTTTGATGCTAAGAGTTACTAAGCCAGCTTCTGCATGTCTTTTCATGTACTTATAAAGATTACTAACAACTTCCCTGGTTTGGGAGTGCAACGCTTTACCTTGTAGTTTGCTGTCCATGTTTTAAAATATTAAAGTCTGCAGTAAAAGAAAATACACTTAACGCAGGCGCGCACGCACACACACACTTACACAATCACGCACGCACTTACAAGTACGCAGAAAATAACTAAGAACAACGAGAACTGCTATTTACTGTACATATATTAAAGTACACTGTCATTTACATATAAAACTATAAATCACACGGACCCGAGCCTTAAAAAATTCATAAGACGCATGTGCAACCTAAACGACTTTACAAGTGTAGCTGACCCCCAATCTTAGTGCCAGTAGGTGGCGGAGAGGGTGAGTCACTGCGCATATTTTTTCAGCTGCCACATCTGAATAAACATATTGTATGAGGGTGTGTGAATGTATGGCCGTGAGATAAACGCTTACGTAAATATGTATACACATAAAAAAACTCCAAAAACAATTATTAATCAAACAAAATATATATATGGAGTAAGTAAAACTGTTCTCTGCGGTCGAAATAAGGCTGCCGAATGGGTTTTGCCAAAACCAAAAAGACTGTAAACGCTAAAACTATATGTAAATGGAAATAACACATTTCAACATCAGGAGTAATGAGCTGAAGAATGGAATGTAAAGAATAAGGAGCTGCTTTTCTTTTTGGTTGCTCATTTTCACACTGCCACCCACTCACCATTTTTACTCCCTAAGGTTATCAAAGTCCCACAAAATAAAATTTTAAGTTTACTCATAAACTCATATTTCATTCTGTTGATGAACTCACTAATATATTGTTTAGATTACTTAATATTCTAAAAATACTAGATTATAGTGCTTGTTTATTTTGCACTGAATTTTGATAAATTTGTAAATTAATGCACAAACCATTCATTACCTTCTGTTGATTTTATAGCATTGACCTTGCTTATTTTTTAAGGATGTAAATTTGTTTGTTTCATGGGTTCTGTTCATCTGAGGAGTACACATTGGTCCACAAGAAAGATTGATGACTGCCTTCAAGGCCAAGATTCGATTTGTGTCATCTGTATTCATTATTTTGATCAATTTGAAAATATAATATGTGATAGAAGTGTATTCATTTGGTTACAGTATTGTCGCAAGACCATTGTTGAATAGGCCTCACGGCCGAACATTCAAAGAGACGGACAGTGCAGTGTGTAGATAAAAGCTTGCCGAAACGGTGAGGGGAAGGAGACAGATTTCTCCAGAGTTTGTCTTTGTTCTAGCCCTCTTGATTGTTGGAGAACATTCCAGAATGTGAGTAATCTATAAAAAAGGGAGCTTGCTCGCCAAAGTCAGTCAGTCGGTAATTGAACTCGCGTGCGTGAACAAGTGTGTTGTGGTCATTGACCTTGCAAGTTGTATTGTGTATGTGACATAATCCTGTGACTGTAAAAGTTGACAAAGAGTGTTTCTACGGAAATAAAGTGCAATTTTTGGTGTTTGTAACCTGGACTTTTAATTTCATGAACCCACGGAGTCACAGTATGGATATACAACAGTTAACAACTAATGCCACCTAATCTTCTTCTCAATTAATTTGCAAGAAAATTAAACTAAGCCACAGCATTGAGGATTAAATTGTCATTTTTCAATGTAATTCCCACCATTTTCCACAGCTTTAGTCCCCTTTTTATTAAAGGCAGTGTTAAACACACTGTCTTGCTTCCAAAGCAATTGACATGTAGATTTTTTCAAATCCTTTACATTTTCAAAGTGAATCCCACAATAAGCTCCCTTTAGTAGCCCTAACAGATGTAAGTTTGATGGTGCTAGGTCAGGGCTGTATGGAGTATGAGACAAAATTTCCTGCTACTTTTTTTGTGGGGGTCAACTTGCTACTTGCTAATGATATGTTTCAAGCTTTTTGAGGGTGCTGACATACT